>VZTU01009220.1:120252-143173 GCA_013400835.1 Zapornia atra
CTGCACGCGGCTCCGTGCCCTTACGAAAGGGCTGGAATTCGATGAGTTTGTACAGCGTCCCGATTGCCGAATCGCGGCCCCGGGTGCCTGATGTCTGTCCTGTGCAATGTGGCTTTCCCCGCTTCGCAAGACCGGTGCTTAGCGCTGGGGGCAGGCTCTTGCTCCGGTTGGCTTGGTACGCTCCAAGTTAGACGACTCGGGTTCCTTTCAGCGCCTGGGCCTCTGATTAAAACCAGATTCTGCTTTAAAACACCCCGCGTTTTATAAGTTCCCGTGCTTGGGTAGGCTTCATGCGTGGAGGGCAGCCTCACCCGAGAGCAGCCTCTCAGCGTAAGCGTCCAGCCGGTTTTCCTGGGCAGGGCCGTCTGGTGCTGTGACTTTAAGCTTCCTATGAACTGCTCTGAGGCTTGTAACTGAGAAGTAACTCATCAGTCACTTCTGCCCCTTGCCTCTTTCACCCTGTGTGTAATGTCATGGATGGAGTGAGATATTTTTGTGCTTTTTTTCAGGGTTTCTGGAAGACCAGAAGCAACTCAAATCTGTGAACTGGTAATTTATTTACATCTCCTTGCTCTCATCTCTGTGAAACACTTTGCATTTCATGTTACCAAGCTGTTTGGGCTGGTGAAGTTGTTCACTTTACACAACCTGGACTTAGAAGGAAAACCAAAAAAGAATGTGATTTTTGTGTGGCTCTGAACTGTTCTCTACAGTGTCCAACTTGAAACTGTAATACCATGAGAGGGCAGAAGCAGCAGGAAGTAACGCAGATCTTCTTGCGCTCTCTGCCTGTTAGCTACAGTGAAAAGTCAATTGTGCCTTTAGTTGGTTTAATAATACTAATAAGCATAGTGTTGCAGCAGCTAGGAGATACTTTGTCCTCCATTGAATGAAGGAACGTGTTGATGCTCATTCCTGTTCTTCAGGTGCCAATGTGTTACTTTTCCTTCAGTCAGGATTCATTGACCTCCCTTACCGTCAGATTAATCAAGGACTTCATCATTTCAGTGTGGGGAAAAAAAAAATCATGGCTCTATTTCATTTGTTTCCTGTAGCAATTTTGTGTACTAATGTCATATTTACAGATTTTTTTTTTCCTTCTTGGGGTGAAATGAACTAAGAAAGGAGTAAATGGTGCTGTGACTATACTCCTGGTTTCACTATCGATTTGGCTCTGACCTGCCACATTGTCCTTGGTTTGTGCAAGCCCAGGACTTCTCTGGCTTGTTTGATGCTTAGAGCTTCACAGCTGAGCCAAACCAAACCTGATGGCCATCTCACTTACCTTCTGGAAAGCCAGAAGCTGTTTGAATGAGCTCTGTCCTTTGTGTGCCTGGTTTTCTTAGAGGCCGGTTCAGTGCCTTGTCTGTGGAGATCAAATGTGCTCACTTAGCTGAGGCTGAAGGAACCACATTTTGTGAAGTCAGATCAGCCCAGAACGAGGAACTTTTTCCTGAAGTCTACCAAGATGCTTTAAAAATCTAAATTGAGGTGTCCAGCACAACTATTTGCTTGAAGTGATCTTTGAGCAGTTCCATTGCAGCTGCATATGGGTAGGATGGAAAAGGGAGGGAAAAGGTGGTGTGAGAAGTAAAGGTTCGCTGGCTGCCTGGTAGTGTTACTGTTGCTGCTGTTACACTCATGTTTTCACTTCCAGTCTGAGAATTCTGATAAGTCGAGTGCAGAAAGTGATTCGGAGACTGAACTGGAACAAGTCTCTGTGTATCATAAGCTCTTGGCTACCCTGAAGACCTCTCCTGAGTCTGAGAGTGAGGAAGAGGAAGATGAAAGTGAATCAGAAGAAGCCGGGGAAAGTGAGACAGAAATGGACAGCGATGGGTCCCAGGAGATTGGAGAAGCAGATGAAGGTGAAGAAGATAAGGATGATGTACAGGAACCAGAAGAAGGTAGTTTGGCTTTTCCCATCTTTTGGTAAATGTTTCAGTTGGGAAGTTTCAATAACGCACGTCTCTTAGCCAGGATCCTGGTGTAGACTGGCGTGTTGGCTGCGTGCTCTTCTGGCTTGGAGACTCTGTTGCTCTGTTGCCTCTGTGTGGGTGGGAGCAGCAGCTGCTGAAGGATTTAGCAGGGGAGAGGGTAGCCATGCTCATTTGCCGGCACGTGGCCCACTGCTGCTTCCTCAGATGTTGTTTGTGCGGCAGCACAGAGGAAATCCACATGGAGCAGCATACCAGGGGTTCTCACCCACTCATGGGAGACGCAAGCTGTTCTCTCACACAGCATCTGGCTTGGCTGCTGCCGTGAGAGGAGGGAAAGGTTTGCCTTGTAGCAGAGGGAGGGATATGTAAGTTGGAAGGAAACCTCCTCCTCTGTGATGTGGCATCCTCATTCACAGAGTCTACAAAGAAATTCTGGGGGAAAGGAGGCAACTTGGTGTTATTTTCAGTAATTTGGGGTCTGTGAAAACTAAAATGTATATTCTCTGGTGAAGCTTGTTATTTCTATCGTTTTCTCTGGAGAAGAATATGCTGTGTGTTACATAGCACTTGGGATGCTAGCTGAAATCGTCTTTGCCATAGAGCACAAAGCCCACTTGTATCTTTTTGGATAGACTTACTGCGAGAAAAAGAATTGTAACTCCAAAGGGAACAACCTCGCTGGCCAGAGGTGGCTAAGATGGTAACTCTTCCAGGAGAGTCTAACCCATTTCTCTCCCTAACAGTCACAGCTAAAAAGACAACAGAGCAGACACTTGGCCAGGAGCAGGCTGATGGCACAGACGCCTCTTGTGACCCAGGCCATGGAGTAATTGAGGAGTTTACTGATGTGAAACACGAATCTGAATTTAGCTTGGAAACCAATTTCATGGAAGAGGAGAGTGGAGATTGCAGTGCAGATCGGACAGACGGCAATTCTTCACAAGCCTTTTCAGGAGGTAAAACAGAGTATGCTTGTGTTTCGTGATCGGCCTTTGGAGGGGTGTCACCCGTAAGCGGGTGTGAATTATCGAACACCCCAGTGATACACTGCATAGTTTCTGAGCCCTTCCTCTGCGGTGTTCATCACGTTGCCCACGTGTGAGCTGGTTACATAAGGGGCACTTCATGCTAATGCAGGCGCTAAGCGTTTGTTTTCTGTAGAGCCTGCACACTACAGGGATTTGTGCACGGTTTCTGTTACCGACAATAAACCTTGAAGTACCAGTAACAAGAAGATGTACGTGGAGGGGCTTATCTTGCTCTCTTGCCTCAGTAGTGATTAAAAAACGTAGTCTAACATGCGGGGCCCCTGCAAGCCTACGCTTGACTGTGAAAGATATTCTTGGCACAGGCAGCAGAGGAGATAATCACAAAGCTGACCTGTGAGGGCATCCTTCACAACTCAGCGGAGTTAGAGGTGAGATTCTGGGAAGCAACGGTAATTTAGACAAATGCTCAGGCTCTCTGAAGTTTGAAGGTTATGGAGAGGAGTCTGACTGCCCTGGGGTCAGGAAGGCACGAGGCATCAGTGGAGCATCTGTGTGGTACCTTTTAAGGGGGTACCCAGAATCTCAGTGCTGCAGCGTGATGATGGCTGCGGTCTGAGTTCTGGCACTGGAGTCGTCCCACCGTGTGTAATACAAATAACTGTGTGCATGGGTGTGTGCTCTTTCAGTGATATACCACACATTGGCACCCGCAGAGCTTCTCTCCGTATTTCATGCTCTGTGGTTTTAATATCAGATGGCATAGTTTGAGCGAGAGAAATATGTTTGTAGCATCCCTAGTGATGCTGGCTTGTCATCTCGGAGCAGCAGCTGACATTAGATCTGGGAGGCAGCCTAGTTGATACATGAAATGTGTGGCAGCATCAAAGGGCCATGTGATAGAAAAAACAGCTCGTTCTTGTTACCATGAGAATATTCCTTAGGCTGTTGGCATTGCATTTTAACGAGAGCCGTGGCTCTCACACTGCTTTGTTCAACCTATAGGCGATGTGCTGCTTTTCAGTCGGCTCCTGTAGCTTGGAAGTGGCTTTACAATCTGCTACAGAAAATGAGTCGCATAAAACAGTAGAAAAGGGACGGATTTCTGCTCTGGTCATGGGGTCACTAGGATTCCTGAAGTTATTCCCCCTATTTTCTCTCATGGACGTTGGAATCAGTAAAAGTCAGCTGAAGAGAGCCTGAACCTGTATTGCAGTTAAAAGATGTCCTTTGTTCATGTCTGTTGCTGGGGAGATATTCCCAACAGTGTCGCAATTAGCAGATGTCTTGACTTTTGCCTGGGTGACTTGTATGTGGGCTAGGTGTCCTTTGGCAAGCGCTGGTGTTCTTTAATTAGTATTCTTTATGCAGTCAGTGCTGCTGTGCTGCAAGCAGCATACAGAGCTTGGCTTTCAAAATAAGCTTTGCATGTGACTTGTGCGTGCCAGTGTCTTTGAATATAATACGATTTTACAGTTCCTTGCCTCTCCTTTCCAAAGAGGAATGCTGACTAGATAAATCAAACTCTTTGCTCGCTTCAGGCACATTTTTGCCTCCCTCCCCAAAACCCACCTAATCTTTCTTTGCTCCATCAAAACTGTGTTCATATCACTGGCCAAAGATGCAGAGCCCCGGGCAGAGCTGTGTATAAATTAAGAAGGGGAGCAAGTGCACTTGGGACTTTACTACTGACAGCGTGTTTCACCTGCAAGGGATGCATATGTCAGGGCTTAAGACAGAAAATTGCCACCGTGTTTTCTACTGCATACTGCTTTCCTGTACAACATTTGCTTTGTGATTTAAACTTCTAGTAGTTCCATAAGTGCTACTTGCTTTTTTTTTTTTTTAACAATCTGTCAAATCTCTTCTCTGTTCCTGTAGAAAGAATTTGACATCTTTTCCCTTGTCTCCCAAGTGCTTTGAAATAACTCATTGTAACCATGGCATTGGCCAGCATGGAAACTGTTGGTGTCATTTGCAAATCCACCCTGAAACTTGATGCGAGTACTGTATTGTATTAGGTACGGTAGTTCTCAGGACAGTTTTTGTTGTTGTTATAAACAGATCCATTTAAACAGCACATGGACAAAGAACTTGAAGAAAAAGAAGTAGAAAAAATTACTACGCTTCCTAAAACTTCAAGTCAAAGCAAGGTAACAGTGTTACGGGCCACCCAGAGCTCCTCCAGATGCCTGGATTAAAAGAATTGTTTTGGTTTTTAATGTATTTTATTTATTGTATACAAATGAAGTAGATTCATAATTGCTGTTATTAGCTGTTGGCACAGGAATTGTCAAGATTTTGCCACTGTGTTGTTGCTGAAGCATTTTCTTCTTCACTTGGTGCCAAGTAAGAGTTGAAATCTGCTGTTATGTCGGCGTATCACGACACATCAGAAAACCACAGCTCTAGACTTTGCTCTGTAGTCCCAAACACACAAGTTCAGTACTCTTGACTTCTGGTGGGAATCAAACCAGACTGGTTTCTGACTAGTAACAGCATGACGCCAGGGATGTGCTCTGCAGCTGAACCTGTGAGGTTACCATGTACAGGTTTAAAAGTACTTGTGATGCATTTCCACATTCTTACTTCATGATGGCTGCACCTCTTTACGCACTTACAAGCCAGTAAAGGGGAATTTAATACTTGCTTTGGAAATAACAGGTGAATTACGATACCAGAAAACCACCTCGTTGCTTGATGGAGAATATTGGTTTGTAGAATACTCATTTCTAGACAAACCTTTGCTTCCTAACTTTTTCACATCTGATTTTGTTCTGGAGAGTTGCCTTGCATTCTGGTCAGCCATATGCTGGGTGACATTCATTGGAAGATATCCCATGGTTAGTCAGTCAGGGATAAAGCTGTGATTGTTAAATTTTATTTTATTTTTGTCTTTTTTGGAATGTGGTGGCCAAAAATACCGGTGCCACCTGAAGCAGTGCATGATAGATCTTTGCTAATTTGGTGTAGCTACTTTACGGAGATAGATAGGGATAACGTGTGTGGCAGATAGCTTTTGCCCTCAAAATCTGACAGACTCCAACAAGGTTGCATTTGGCAACTGGTTCACAGCTTCTAGGTTTAATCCCTTGTGAGGTTTTATTTTGATCTTTAAACAAAGCGCATACCTCAGTGTGGCTGATCTGTAAGCACAGTTGAACCTCAGGGTTATCACCTTGTCTCGGGTTTGTGCCACTGATTTGCTGGTTGACCTGGGCAGAAATTACATCGTCTTTCTCTTCAGCTTTCAGATCTGTAAAATGAGAGCAGTTAGAGACACAGTGCTGCAAAACACAGCCAGGTCTCCCAAGCTCGAGTTTTTTTTGCTGTCTTCCCTGGTAGACTCTAGAGGATATTGCATATTGAAAAGAAGGTTTCAATTTGTGTTATGAAAAGATTATTTCTCATATTTCCTGAACTTGGTTAAATTGCCAGCTGTGGTGCTGTGCTTTTTTTATGACTCCTCTTTGATTTGTCTCTTTTTTTGTTCCAGTGGCCAAGGCTAGGCCAACTAACTTTTTCTTCCACTTTGGACAAACATAAACCTCTAAAAGCAGACAAAGAAGTTGATATGAAACAGCTTTATCTTCACAAGCCTTTAGAGTCCACTTGGCCTAAAGTGAATAAACAGTTTGTGTCCTTGGTGAACAAAGAGAGTGACCCCCCTTTTACCCCCTTACAAAGAGAGCTCTTCTGTATCATGAATACATACCGGGACTTGTTCTACCCAGAAAGAAATGCTTTAACAAATGGAGAAGAAATCCGTCACGCCTACTGCTTGCATGCCTTGAACCACGTTCTGAAGGCGAACGCCCAAGTGCTCAGCAACAACGCCAAGCGAAGAGACCAAAAGCCAGGGACCGACAGCGATGACTACAGGGATCAGGGGCTCACCAGGCCAAAAGTAAGAGAGCTTTGTTCATGCCATTTCCCCCTCCCCACCCTGGCTGTCTGATCAGGCCGCGTAAACATCCTGGTAGTTCGTCCAAAAGCATTTTTGGATGCTTTTTGTGGGCGGCGTGTTCCAGGCTGTGTGCCTTTCCATGTCCCTTTATCGTACCAGGAAGTGATCTGTCAGCGCCAGGGTGAAGCAGCAGCAAGCGCGGGGTTGTTAGCCAGCCTAACAACCTGTTAGCTTGGCGTCTCTTCTTCTTTGTCCCTCTATCACTACGGGCTGATGTGTCTCCCTTTCCAGCTCCCATATCTAAATCTGTCAGTACAGAAAGGTGCATCCACATCACTCTCCAGCGTTAGTGCAGGCACTGTAGGCTGTGTCTACACGTGGGGTGTCCCAGAATTATTTTTCTAGTCCTTAAAAGGACTTGCCTGCACTGGATTCCCTGGGAGACCTCAGGGAATCCCAGTCCATTGTCAAGGCCACTTGTCGTGGTCCGTGGAGGGTGGCCTCAAGCCTAGGCTCCCTGCATTCACAGCGACCTCCAGGTGATAACCAGGTGGATTCAGACCAGGCTGGCTTCTCACTGGTGGCGCCAGCTGCCTGTTGAACAGGTTCAGATTTGGGTTTTGGTGTTTGCTGCACATCTGGCAAATGCCTTTGGTTTCTGTGATGGCTGCCCCGTTACATATTTATATTTCAGAGTGCTTTGCAGAGGCTGTTGCCGCCTGTCCAGGAGCCAGCCAGCAACCCTGTCTGTGTATCATGGGAGCTCTTGCTTGCTTGGGGAGAGGGGTGAAACGTGCTTAGTTTTCAGTCACTCTGTGACGTTACCCTGGCTGTGACATGGGGGACCAAGCTGAGCTGCTGGCCAGTACCTCTTCACGAGCATGCTGTGTCCCAGCACATCTCCCTCCTTGCTGCATGTCAGAATTGTTTTGTTTTGATTGCTAGGATGCCCCATGGGGGCAGATCTAAATTTAAAAAAAAAACAAAATTATGTACAGTTTGCTGTGAATGTTGGTACTTTATGGCTTATTGTGTCTCAACCATTGATCTGCACAGGTACTGATGCTCGTGCCCTTCCGGGAGTGCGCCTTGCGAATTGTGCATACCTTCATCAGTCTCCTCGAAGTGAATGACAAAAGAAAGATAGATGTGAGTAACAAAAAGCGCTTCAAGGGGGAGTTTGGTTCTGACCCAGAAGAGAAGCCCCCCAACCTGAAGAGACCTGAAGATTATGAAGCCGTTTTTGCTGGCAACATTGATGACCACTTCAGAATCGGTAATGACCTATTGAACAGATGATTTTAGCTTGTAAAAAAAACCTGATCAAAACCCAAACCCGAGAGGTAACTTAACAATATATTCCTAAATATGTAGGGGCTATCAGGGCTGGAAGTTCTGGTGAGAATTGAGGCTCTGTGGTATTCATGCTCGTTTTGCTCTGGCAGCTTGGGGATTTTGATGATAATCTTTCTTGCCTTGCCAGAACTTGAAAGAGAAAACACAAAAGTGGTGATTTTCACATCGAGTTTGGAGTCACTTAGAATGCAGTGATTGCTTTAGTGTAGCAAGCAGGACTGCCCACACCTCATTTTGAAGAGGATAGCCTTGATTATGCAGCAAAATCTTTCTGGTTTAATTAGCCTATTCACAGTGTCTCTTGTAATCAGTAATGGCTGGAACAAAATTAAAGCTCGGTACTGAGCAAAGCAGTTTTCTACTGTGGTGCCCGTGATTTCCATGAAAGCAAAGGGGGTAGCCGGTAAGTAGGGCTCCTGGACAAGCAGCAAATGTGAGACTATTTCATAATACTGTAATCTCATGCTGGTTTAGTAACTCAGTATGCAGAGAATTAGCTAGTGGCTTGGCTCCTGAAGCTGCCGTGATGAGTAGGCAGTTTTTCTAACTTAACTTGACAGGCTTTTTAAATTATTGTCCCTTGAAAGATAAATTGGCATCCCAAGAGATGTAATGATACAGTGGAAGATGGAAGCTGGTCCCACTCAGTCTTTCTTCCTTCCCCAGTGAATATCTCTCTGGCTGAGAGCCTGTTACTTACAGCAGCATAATAATTTTCCTTTCAGTCCTCTCCCATACCCCAGTTTGCTTGATCCACTTACTAGGTGTGAAGAAATGCTTGAAGAAACTTTCAGTGCTGTTGCTCACAGAAGCAAATCATAGGAGCAGAATAATTACTCTTTCTTACTGTGCCTCACGCCCTGTTACTTCTGCACAAAGATCTCATTTAAAACACATTTGTTATGCCTTACTAAAACTACCCTTTCACATTTTTAAACTGAAAAAATCCCCTTGATGTTGTTAAACTCTCTGTATGCTGTGAGAAGTGGTAGCATCTTCTTGGAAATTCAATCAACCGTGCTCTCTTCTTGGTTTTTTTCCACTCCTCCCCCCCCCTCCATTTTTATCACTGAGTTAAAATAGCTATCAGGAGGGGTGGAACTCTTGGAGGTGCCATCAGCTGTGCCCATCACAGCTGGCTTCGCACAGAGAGGGAGCAGAGCTGAAAAGATGCTTTTGTTGGGCACTATAGTGGGTTGTTTGAGCATGGTCTGGACTACCTGGGGCTTTAAGATCAGAAAACTGTGGGTCCTGGCAATGTTACTGTGTAGTTATGACATGGGTAACACACACCTTTGGTTCCTTCCTTTCGCTTTCTCTAAGGCGAGCGGTGATGCGCTAGCTGGTTCGGCAGGTACACCGCAATGCACGGGGTGAGAAGCTGTGTCAGGGAAGGTGCCAGACTGGTTATAGTTTCAGTCCTCGTCACACAAAGAGCCTTTTCCTTTGTGAAAAAGGCTGTTTGTAGTCACGAGTTCC
Organism: Zapornia atra; assembly: GCA_013400835.1. NCBI lineage: Eukaryota > Metazoa > Chordata > Aves > Gruiformes > Rallidae > Zapornia > Zapornia atra. Next base: position 129,921 of record VZTU01009220.1, read on the forward strand.
ACGCTGAATCTTTCATGACAGATGAAGGTAACAGTTACTGTGTTACCTAATGATAGAGACCAAAGTCTAGGGTTTAGGGACAAGGGAATAATTAATAATTTCTGCTTTGGTTTTTTGCTTCTTCCCTCTAAAGTTCTTCAGCTCCCTCATCTCTTTTTTTAACAGAAATTCACCCCTGCCCCCCCCAAAAAAAAGTGGTTTGGTTAAAAGATGTTGTCCAGGCTCTGAAAAATCTGGGAAAAAAAGTATCACTGAAAGCATCTCCTGGGCTTCATGAAAATCCACCAAACGCTTGTCAAATGGGGATGGGGTGGGCAAGCTCTTCTCGGGGAAAGGAGAGTTTCAGACCAGTTGGGTTTTGTGCAGCTGCAGAACTCGGTATGTGATAAGGGAGGGGAAGTGTTGCTAGTGCAGAGCCAGCTGGAAGAAAGTGGTTGATAATTGACATTAACTCAAGAAAAGGCTGTTGGTTGTTGTCGGACAGGGGTTGCGATTCTTCAGAAGAGTATGAGATTATATGCACCGTTTTACTCCTCGGATATCATCATTGCCTCGCCCCTGGGTATGAGGACAGTTATCGGCGCAGAGGGGGAGAAGAAGAGAGACTTTGATTTTCTGTCATCAATAGAAGTTCTCATCATCGATCAAGCAGATATTTACCTGATGCAGAACTGGGAACACATTCTGGTGCGTTTTCCGGATGTGTTGGGTTTTGAGTTGAACCGTGTCTCGTTAGTCCGGGTTTGACAGTGGGAAGCATTGCTGCTTATTCCCTGACTTGATTCCAGGCATGTGTGCTTGTTCCTTTTCCTTCCTCCACCCTGGTATTTTCCTTATACTAAGAATATTCTTTCTACAGATTTTGGGTAGTATTCAGCACCTGTTCTCTATAATAGTATTTGGTGCTGTAGCAGTATATTTCATCATATATATATATATGTTGGGGTTGGGGTTTTTTTGGACAGCTTTAATTAACTTGCTGGCTGAGATAATGATGATTCCTGTAATCACATCTGGGAGAAAATATGCCAGCTGTCTGAGTGCCCAGTGTTTCAAATTGCAGCCGTGCGAGGAATCTGTACAGCCTGGTTCCAGTTCCCCCAGTAAGCAATAGGAGCTGGTGCTTGTCTCCACTGACTGTGGAGATGCAAAGCATTACTCAGGCCCAGAGTTACACAGTAAGTAGGTTTTTTTCTGTGCATGTAAAGAAAATACAACTCTTTGACTGAGGGCAGAAGGCGGCAGTACTCCTGCTTTTGGGCTTTAGGTTAATAAAAGTTTTTGAGGTTGAAAGGCTGGGGTTTTTCTGTATACGAGCACCTTTGAGGTACCTGGGCCGTGCATTTTGGCAGGGTGATGTTACTGTACATTTTGAATGAGCCCAGAAGGTGTCTTGTTTTCCAGGCCGTCCCAGGAACGGTGTGCCAGCCTACACAATATCCCAGGAATGAATCCTGGAGCCCCGTTTCCTGGTTTTTGCTTTGGATGTGACCGCCTGCTGTGCAGCGCAGCAATGCCAGTCCTGGGCATCATGCAGTGAGGCCAAAATGAAGTGAATTGCTTCACTTGCACCCAAACTCCCTGACTACAATGGAAAGCGCACTTGAGCTTCTTTTAGCTCAGAAGCATTGGGCCGTTGACTTTAATGCAAACAAACAAATCCATTGGACTTGCCCCATGGGAGAAGGCTAGAAGCAAAGGTTATTGTTAGTGATGGACTAAAAGAGACGGAAGCTTTCAGTGCTGTGGCATGAAATCAAGTGAATTACTCTTCCCATGATCAATAAGGTCCAGACAGTTGTGTCTTGGGAGATCACTACTGCCTTATGCTCTGTGCTGTCTTGCTTGTCCCTGCCCGCCTCCTCACTGCAATGAAGGCTTTTGCAGCCTGGGTGCCGGGGTATCAGTCTGTGAGCAGTGTGTTTCCGTCTCTCTGCACAGCACCTGATGAAGCACATTAACCGGCTGCCTCTGGAGTCCCACGGGGTAGACTTCTCCCGTGTGCGCATGCTGAATCTCAATAACTGGTCCAAGTACTACCGCCAGACGCTGCTCTTCAGCGCTCTTCAGGATCCCCAGATCAACTCCATCTTCAACAAACACTGCTTCAATTACGTGGGGCAGGTGAGTTCGGAATGGAGCTGAAAGCCTTCTTGTAAATGCTGGCGTAAGGGAGGGAGAGGGGAACAGAAAACCTGATGCGTAGGGCGATGCTGGAACTCGGTTGTAGAAGGACCGACTGTGCACCAGTCGTTTCTGCTGCCTGAGTATTTCGGCCTGAATCTCCACGATGCTGCATGACAACTTCTAATGCTGTGCCAAAGGTATGAAGAGCTGCTCTTCTTGCAGCAGTAGTTCACCGACCCTTTTCTTTCATGGCTGCTTCACATTGGAAATCAGATTCTGTTTTTTCTTAATTTGACACACACGAGTTCTCGTTTTGCTTATTTTATTGATAAATGGAGTGTTTGTCTGCTTCCTTTTTGTCGGGGGGTTCTCCCCATCCCCTCCTGTATGAGAAGAACACTACTGCTTTGAAAGAATGAGAGAAGTAAATACCATAGCTGTCTCTCTCATGCATGGGAGTCGGAGCGTAAGCGGTGGTGATGTGTGTGTAACAGGTGTGTGCATACAGGAATATGGATTTGTGCTGGAGCTTTCTAAAAGCAGGCTTGTGTGCCACCTGCAGAAAGCTGGCTGGAGCATGGCTGCCTTTGGCTTGCTGCTTCCTTGAACATCCTCCTTTCTTCTTGCAGGTGGCTGTCCGCAACGTACCACTCAGTGGCTCCATTAGCCATGTTGTCGTCCAGCTTCCACATGTTTTTCGGAGGCTAGAAGCTGAAAGCTTAACCTCAGTAATAGAGACAAGGTACTCCGTGTTCTGGACCATTCTGCTATGCCCTGATGACTGCCCTTTGGTTGCACATAGCGTTTCCTGCAGAGCAGAATGCAATTTCGCCACGGAAGGACCTCCCCTTCAGTAGTGTTCAGGTGCCAGCTGGGCTCTGTGCAGGTGGAGGAGAATTCTGCCCTTCTTGCTGAAGGTGCTGGAGAACAAAGTCTGGGAAAGGAAGAGTAGTCGCTGGTCTCACCATAACTGTGTAGTACTGAGAAAGCTTTTGCCTTTTATCTTCTACAAGTGTAGAAATCCTAAGAAGGTGAAGCCAGAAAAATGTAGTCGGAATCTTCTGTTGCGTCTGATGATCGGGTAGCTTCTCTGGAGGAGTCTGGGGCTGCTACCCAGGAGGTGAGGTCCCTACCAGAGAAGCTGAAAAGACTCTGGGAGCTGCTGGGAAAAGTCTTGGTGGTTCCCAGGGGAAGGAATTTTCACCTAACAAGGACAAAGTACCTGGGTGGCTTCCCTGCAGGAGTCTGGGGCCACTACCTAAAAGGGTTGGAACAAGATGATCTGTAAGGTCCCTGCCAACCCAAACCATTCTCATGTGCTGGGATTCTGATCCTGTTTAAGGTCATACCAGTATGGGCAAGCGAAGTGTTAACTCTGGTTAAAAAGTGCTTCTTGTTTTTAACTCAGGTTTCGGTTTTTCACTGACAAAGTCCTGCCCGAGTACCGCGACGCCATCATGTCGCACACGCTCATCTACGTCCCGTCATACTTTGACTACGTGCGTCTTCGGAACTACTTCAAGAAAGAGGACCTGAATTTCACTCACATTTGTGAATACACTAAGAAGGCTGGCGTCTGCAGGGCGAGGCGGTTCTTCCTCAAGGGAGAGAAGCAGTTTCTCTTGTTCACAGAGCGCTTCCACTTCTACAAAAGGTGAGTCGTGGGCTGAGTTCTCCTCTGAGTTGCGTGTGTGTGCTGGTTTGCAAGGAGAGTCCGACCTTGACTGTAGATGGGTTTTACCCCAGCTGAGAGCAGAGCACCACGCAGCCACTTGTTCTTTTAAAAGGTAGTGGGGGTGGGGAGTTGAGGGAGGAGGAGAGGGAAGGAGAAGAAAACCCAAGGAACCAAAACCTCGTGGGTTGGGATAAGGATAGTTTACTGGGAAAGCAGAAAAACAGATATAATAATAATAACAGGACTTTATAGCAAAATATATTAAACTGGTGATACACAATGCAGTTTCTCACTGAACAGCGCAAACTCAGGCCATGCAGCCCAGAGCCGTCCCAAAACCGGATGGACCATCCCCAAAACCGCACATCCTGGAGCTGCCTGCTCCTCCCCCCACCAGCCCCCTTTTATGCTGAGCATGATTGGCCTGGAATACCCCCTTTGGACAGTTTGGGTCACCTGTCCTGGCTGTGTCTCCTCCCTTCTCGTTAGCTAGGAAATATGAACAACTGAAAACTGTTTGATTGCTTGGCAACAACTGGAAACATCAGTGTGTTATCAGCCCTGCTCCCATCCTAACTCCCAGACATGGCATTCCATCTGCTACTAGAAAAGAAATTAACTCCATCCTAAGCTGAAACCAGGACAATGGGCTGCACTGCTTTTTGAGCCTTTGGGTCTCTCTGAGGACTTCTTTGACTGGAGTAAGAGTTCTTCAGTTTACTTTATAATTTTTGCATGTCATCAACAGTCCCTTGCAGAGACTCCAACACTTCAGTATGCACAGGGCTTGAGTCAGGGAGGTGAGTGCTGCCAAATTCCACTGATCTCAGGACGGGATGATGTAGGGATTCATTGTGCCTTTTATTTGTGTTCATCTGTGCCTCAGTAATGACATAAAATTCTGGAAAGGGATATATACTTGGTTCAGTAATGCGATACACCAAGCTGAGACCACCTGGAAAATTTGGTGTGTCCTGGCTGGAGATGTTTAGAAGTTCCTAATGGAGCAGGGTTTGGGTTTTGTGAGTCTCAATCTGATTAGGCTTCACTGTCTTAAAATCCAAGCCAAAGAGGCTGGATGCTGCAGAACTTGGTGGTGCTCTGTAGAGGAAGTCTTGGTGCCTGGCAGTTAAACACTCCCCACCCCTCACCCCCACACTGTGCTTAGTCTTCAGTCCGTGATGCAGGGTTTGAGGTGCATCTGAGTGCGTTGAAGTGGATGGATATTGGAAGAACTGAGGTAGGATTGATTTGTTTACATAAGCATACATTTTGTAAAAATTTACAACAAAGTTGCTTTTTTGTTTCTTTCCTACTGCAGGTATACAATTAAAGGCATCAGGAACCTCATTTTCTATGAGTTACCAACTTACTCCCACTTCTACAGTGAGATTTGTAACATGATGAAGGCCACAGACAGTGGAGTGGATGCTACTTGGACCTGTACTGTGCTCTACTCCAAGTATGATGCTCAGAAATTGGCTGCGGTGGTTGGTATCGATCGCACAGCTCAAATGCTACAGTCCAAGAAAGATGTGCACCTCTTCGTTACAGGAGAATGAATAAGTGATGGTGCAGACTAAGTGATTGGATGGACCTGGATTCTACTCCCAATGCACTTTTTGATGTAGCTTAATACTTAATACTTTTTAGAAAAGTATTAAACTTTTTACTCCCTCCTATTTACAGTTCTGTTGAAATCATTCATATGATACTAAAATTTATATTTCAATACTCTGTCCAACAAGAAACTGAGGATGTTGTTCAGGAGAGCAGGGCTCAGGGCTTTCTTCTGCGTAGAGACATAATCAATTCAGAACTACTCTTCTTGTGTCTTGAAAAACTCACTAGTCAGGGAAGAGCAATGCTGTGATAAATAACTTGGGATTGGATTGCTTTGCTTCATATTCAGGCATAGCAAACTCGCCTTTTTATCAAATGCAACTTTTTCCTTTAATCTAGGGGAAAAAAACGTGCCCAAGCATTAATGCTGTCACTCCATAAGCCTGCGTAAGGGGGGTTCAGGCAAAGGCTCTTCAGCACAAAGGTATTGATGAATGAGAGCTAAATTTGCTTCAGCTTGAGAGTTGTGGGAATGAGAATCAATGTTCTTGAGTAAAGAGCTTTGGTTTTCCTTTTTCTTTTTTTCCTTGGTGACTTAAATCTCTCCTCCTCCTGTTGACAACAGCCCTCCTGGCCAGTCACTTCTACCAGGGATAAGTTGATATTTTCTTTTTTGGGTTTTTTCCACCCACAAAGGCAGACATGGTTGACCTTGTCAGGCAGCAGAACGCAGGCCTGCCACGCCCCATGAACACCAAAAGAGGGTTGTGGAACACAAAGCCCAGTGGTGCAGATGTCTGTGGTCTCACGTCTCACACCAGGCATGGGGGTTGGGTCTGGGTTTTTTCCTTTTCCTCTTAATGGAGAGCATGGAAATGTCACAGTGCTGCCTCTTCTTTCTCTTCTCCTCCTTCAAGGAAGCTAAGCATAATTTGGAAGGAGCTAAAAGCAGAGCTGAGCTTCTGTAAGCATGTCCTAGGGCTGCAGGAAGACTGCTCTGTGTAGGGACAGGTGAGCCCAAGTGCGAGAAGGAAACATCTACCCTGTGATGAGCTTTGAGGGAATTCTTGTCTTGAAGGCTAATGTAAATATACCAAGGTGACATAAACTCCTGGAGTTCATTGCACAGGCACATAATTAGATGCACAATTTAACACACAGGCACATAATTTTAGCCAATTCTGTAATCATATTCCTAATTCCTGTATTTCTCAGGTAGCAACTGAAGTCCTGAAATGATTTAGCAGACATGCAAATCCACGCAGCCTCTTGCTTTGCATGTCAACTAATGACTCCCATCAGTTTGACGCTGCCTCTGCCGTAGCGCACAAGGAATCAGAGCCAGTCACAGCGACGCTCCAGCAGCGACGGCGGTCGCGGATTCCTCTGGTAGGGCCGGGGTGGGAGAAGGGTGGCTGGGCATGTGAGACGCAGCCCGCGAAATAGGCTTAAGGCATTTTCCTTCTGCGCCGGATGTGCTGAGCAGAGATGAGCAGCTGACCTCTGAGGAAGCTAAAGTGGGAGAGCTGCTTAGGGAGATAACAACGTGAGGCCATGTAGCTTCTGTTTAAAGGAACAGCAGGAGTCATGTACCAGGGCCTTAACTCCCCAAGGATTTATTTTCCTGCCCCCACCGAGGTGCATAGCAAAGGGCCTTGATGAGAGTCAGGCCCCATCACAATTTTTTGTATCACACACCTGGCTTGTTCCCAAGACAAACATACTCTGAAATGGGAAATGTATGTACCAGGGTTGCGTTTCTGGTGTTGATTACTAATTATAACTTGCTGATTTCCAAAGTAGTGTGGAAATGTCTCTTCCCTGCCTTCAGTGGTGCTGAGACACAGGCACAAAGTCAACGGGTGATCGTCCTTTGGCGAGCTCCTGTGTGATGTCTTTCTGCCCTGCCAAAATCTTGCTTACGCTTGGTAATGGAATTGCAGTGAACTGGGGAGAGGATTTAGCCTTGCTTAAAACTTTCCTTTATCCCTTTTCTTATATCTTAAACAATTTCCATGTGCAATTCACAGCAGAGCCCTGCCAAGTGGTTTGTGACTCTGACCACAGTGAGTCACCATGAAATGGCAAGCGCCAAGGTTGGACTGGCCCATCCTGGCTGCGTGTTCATGGGTACCAATGCTTGGTGTGCTGGGACAGCTGCTGGCTCCAAATGAGCTACTTAAATGCATTATAAGAGTGGCGCTTTCCCAATGGTAAAGCAGCTTTCAGCGAGGTGGCTGAACCAAATGCCTTCTTGTGGACACTCTGAGTCAATTTTAGCAATGGAGAATGGACATCTGGGGGTTGTCTCTTTTTTCAATTGCTCACCACTTTTAAAAGAGTTTGAATCCTGACACAAATGGAGTAAGGACAATATTTGACATTGTCGTACCCGACAGTGTGCAACGCTGGCAGGGTGAGTTTTTTTGCAACTCTTCCCCAAGAATGCACCAACGATGAGCAGCTCCTCATCTGGAGGAAACAAATTTGAAACAAAACCTTGTTCCTCTTGATGTCGGTGCTGTACCTGTAAGGGAGCGGTGATGTATGAGTTGGTTTTTTGTCAACATTTCAGAAGGATCTCAGGAGTGCTGAAGACAAACCCCATGTTCTGGTGTTTCACTAGTGAAAGGCTTCATAAGGCAGCGCGAGAGCCGGCAGCCTGCCGTCGGGCAGGTGGCTTTCCAGGCACTGGCTGCTTACGTGCAGTAGTGCTGAAGTGTTACTGGCTAGCTTTTGGGAATTCAAACCCGAGGGTGAAAATAAACCAGGGTGAAGGTGTTAAACAATAATTTCTTTTCAGCATCTCCCAGGAAATCCTGGTAACTGATGACCCAGGAGGAAGACACGCCTGTCTCTGTGGGAATATTGTTCATCCAGCTAATGAGTTGGAGGTGTAATGGCTGCTTTTTTTCACTGGTAAAACCTAATCAGGGTAATAGGCTTGTTACATCTTGTTGCTCCTTTCGAAGATGACAAAAAGGCCATGCATTTTGGGTTTTATGAAAATGTGCTCGGAGAGGAGCCAGCCTCCTGCTGCTGCCTGCACTCCTGAGGAGGAGGAGGGAGGGAAAGGTGACTCGGGGACAGCCTGGCTCGAGCTCCAGGGAGCTGCCTCTCGTAAGGCGGCAGGTTGTTAGTTTTGCAGCAGCCGTTGGGAGACACGGGGTGAATCACGTGAGAGGGAAACTGGAGCATTCCTGTTAACAACAGTAGAATTAACAATTACTGTACAGTTGTGCTGTCACAGGCTGCCAGGATTCCTCAGCTCCGCGTTAGCCACGCTCTCATGGCCTCGGCTCCAGGAGTTCTTTCTATTCCAGGGTTTGGGGGTTTCTTTTGGACTCAACGGCACTGCACAGGGGTTTGCAATGTGCGTGTGTTACATCCTTGGTCAACAGGATGCTTTTTACATGCGCTACTTCCAAGACAGTTTGGTCCCTGTGGCTTTAAATCTCATCCTCGGTGCTGAGCTTGAGAGTAAAGGAAAATTAATTAGTGCAGGACTGGTTACATTTTAATTAACCATTAGCTTCAGTGGTGCTTGGGGTTGTTTTAGCAGGTGGACTGCAAGTTGGACTGATCCCACCAACTCTCGGATGGAAAACCAGCTAACAGCTCTGAGCTGGTACTGTGAATTAGTGACCTGAAATGGACATGTTAAAACAGTGTTGTAGTTTTGCATGGCTGGGTTCTGGTGGAGAAGGGCAGGGGGGAAGGGAGGGCTGCAGGTATGGCTTCTGCAAGGAGCAGCCAGAAGCTCTCTGCAGGCCTGAGAGATCAAACACCAGCCGGCTCAAGGCCGGAGTCATTGCTGACCAAGGCCAAGCCCATCAGCGACGGTCACAGCACCTCAGGGAATCACATTTAGGAGAAAAAAACCCCCACAAGCAGCTGCATTTTGCCACCAGAGAAGGGAGTGAGAAGATGTAAGAAACTGGTCAGACCCCAAGATCAGTGAAGGGGGGAGTGATACAGTGACTTCGGTGGGCGTCTGGTCTACAACCAGGGCTAAACCACCACAAATGGTCGTAACATTCAGTGGTACTTGAGAAATAAATATTTGATTGTGTAAGAGAGATGCAGGAATCTTCAGTAAAGGACATGAGAGAGATCAAGGTAAGGTACAGAGAAACAAGACGACAGAGGACAAAAATAGGATGGTAACCTTGCAGCAGTTGACAACATAATTATGTCACTGCAACTGAAAGCAGAAATTTGGCCTTAGTCTTTCAGACAAAACAGCAAAATCCGACTGAAATCTTGTGTCCTGCATGTGCCATTTGCATTTCCTGGGTAAAACTCTACCCACTGATACTGGCAGAAACAAAGGGATGTTGCCAGAGTTGCTAAACCAGATGTCTGTTGGGATGCTGTAAGGTTGCTCATGAGCCCCTCCTTTACACCCTTACAAAAGGGGAATTTGGTCGCGGGGGCCATGACTGAAAACCCATTGCTGGCACCTGGCTGTTGCTGGGTAAGAAGCAACAAGCTCCCTGTCTTTTACTTGCCCTGGATGTCAGGTTTCAAAAGCCTTCTTGGCTGTCAAATTAATAGGTTAATAACAAATGAGCTTTAATAATGCATTTTTTTTTAAATCAAAGGAAAAGCTGAATCAGTTTTGTACTTGGAGTGTAAACATAAAATGGATAAATGGGAACTGGTTTAATAGAGTTTATTTTTTCTGTACTTTTGCAAGGTGTTTGAAAAGCTCCTTTATGGGTGCTTCTAAAGGCAGTGTTTGGTGAGGCTGGGAGGATCGTAGCAGCTCACCACAGCAAAAGGCTCCAAGCTACTTCAGTGTCATCTCTTCTACTGGCCCCCTCTGCAGCAGGAACTATTAAATTCCCTCTCCAACATTGCTCTGGGCACTTCCCCCTGTTTGCTAGCTTCAATCACTGCATTAATTGTCCTTTAGCCTGGGAAAGGAATTGAAGGGAGGGGAGCATACCTGGCCTCACAGCTGTTTGGAGCTGGGATCCACACTGTAGACCTGTCCAGAAAAGACTGTTAGAGCCTCAAACAACAGATGATCAGTCAGGGGATGCCTCTTTGTAAACAAAGCCTTGTGGTTTCTGGCAGAACTGTTCAGCCAGTGCCAACAGAAAGCTTCAGTAGCTGGAGAATAACCCAGGTTTCATGACATTTTGTATATCTCAGACATCACTGAACACAGCAGTTTGACCTAAAAGTTGAAATTATCTGCCCCTTAAGCACAGTCTCACTCTCTCCCTGTTATGTTAAGGGACATGATTAAATTAACTGAAAAAAACACCACTGGTTGAGGTTCAGGTCTGTGGTTTGACTTACTGCTGCTCTGCTGCCTGTCGTCCTCCCCCAGAGCAGGGGAAGAGCCAGTGGTAGTGAATCTCCTCCTGCCAGGCCAGACCTTTCACTCCACTTTGTACTTCGGTCCTCACTCCCCTTCTCCCGCATGGGTATTGTGAGAGGAGGTGGGCAGAATGCAGTTAAATGCTGGTAAACTGGGAAAAAGCCCCAAAGGAATAAATTGGTGTCTGAATTAACTCCTGCCACAGGCTGCAAGCTTTCCAGTGACTGCAGAGGCTGCTTGCTTGGGTCCAAAGGCGGGAGAGATCTCTCAGAGACTACTCTGACGTGCAGAAGCTCTCAGAGTGCTTACGAGCATCATGCAATAGCTCACTTGCACTGTGGGCATCCCTGTGTTTGGTGGAATTAGCCCATGGGAGACTCGTAAGGCACAAAAGAGGCCACCTTGTCCTCATGGCTGAGAGGAACTGAAGCAGTGTTCACAAGTGCAGCAAGGCACTGTTTCCAAAGAAGGGAGTCCAAATGAGAGCGCTCAAAATTTGAGCACCTAAATGCACCACACAAGCTGCTTTTGAGGGGAAAAATATACCAGGGAAAGTTTCTGTTAGTTACTGGAAGAGGTTCCATAGTAGTTCTACAAGTGCCAAGGGATGGTGTGTTTCTGGTGGTGCAGAAACAGCCAACAGCACAAGCAGAGTGTGAGCGAGCTGGCATGACCAAAGCAGCAAGGTACAGAGCATGGAGAGCAAAGCTTCCCAGTGGGAGAAGACCTGACTCTAGGAATTCTGCTGCGCCTCTTTTGGAATAGACTGACAGCAAAATCAGCATAGATCCAGTTTTGGGGTTTATTTTTCGCCAAACTTTGTGAAAGGCAAAGCAATTAATGGTTTGAAGTAACTTTAATGCAAGCAGAGCCCTGAAATACTTCTGTTTTTTCCCCACTCAGATGCAACTGGGCATCCGTTACCTTCCTCTGGCTTGTGCTAGGGAGAAGAAAGCAATGAAGGCTCTCCTCTAGAAATGGTTGGGATCTGAGATTAGCAGAGGGAGCTGTGAAGGAGGGTGCAGGCAGGACCTCCACCAACCAAACCACCCCTCAGCTGTCACCTGTTTACAACCATCAGATTTAAGGCTACTTTGTGATTTGGGGAGGGTTGCAGCATGGCAGGATGGGTTTCTTCATGTACTGCTGCTTCTTTTCATCTCCTGCAGGAAGGACTCAAGCAGAGATAAGTAGTGTATGTAGATATGATACAAAAATTTTGCCCCTCATGGCAAAACCCACACTGATTCCACTCCCTCTAAAGCAGGGGTTGGGGGAAGAGCAGCAGGACTTTCCTGTGTGTCTTGCAGAAGGAATCTCACAGCCTGGGGCAGACGCAGGTTAGTCTTTTCCTGGTACTGTGTTCTACTAATGCTGTTGAAATAAATTATATTCGGTAGGTAACAGAGAAACATCAGTGATCATATCAGCTGGAAGGATGTATCCTTAAACTTCTGATCTTATGTGGTAATTTATCAATTTTTTTTTTTCCCCTTGGTCAAAAGCAGCATGACATCTTCGGTGGGCAGAACGCTAATGCCTTCCATTTGCAAGGCAGAAGCAAGGTGTCAGGGCTTTTCAATAGGGTAGAGAGTACTTAATAAGTCACTTTATTAGGCAAGGCTTAGAGCAGTACAACCTAAAGGAGAGCTCCGTGCCTGGATTCGCCTTCTGCAGGAGCTTTTCACATGCTCGTGCACATATGTGCTAGTGGATTCAATGTATATGAGGCTCCTGACTTATAGAATCAAACAAAAACCAAACAAAACAACAAAAAAGTAATTTTTTTAATAAAAGAGAGATTTGGGGTTTGGTAGTCTTTGGCTCCATTGTTTCTATCAGTTCTCAGATACAGAGGCTTGTTGCAGGTGGGCACAGAGCATGTCTCCTCGTGGTTTTCCTGCCTCTGTCTGGGAGGTTCTGGGGCTCCTGTGTTCTCTCAGGTGGGCTGCCCACACCTCCACTGGTGTGGAAGCCACCTTTGCTGCAGGAATGGCAAAGCACAGGGTGGGCTGCAGAAGTGCCTCCAGGGCATTTAAGGTGTTCCTGGTCTCAGTGTGGACGCAAAGAAGGTCAGGGGTCAGATCCTGATCCTCCTGCTCCCTGTGGTGGGTCAGTGGGTGTGTAACTCTGTACCTTTTCCTGTTCAGAAATCACACCTCATAAAGAGGAAGCCATCTGAACACCAAGGCAAAAGCTGAAGGCCGGATCTGCTGTTACCTGCAGAGTGCTCGGCTCTGGCATTTTCCTGTGCTGTGCTCCCTCTTCCCCCACCCCTCCCAGCGAGCAGGTGAGTTCCCCACTGACCTGTCAAACGCGAACAGGGATGAGGAGCCTCAGCCATTCCCAGCCAGGGCCCGGGAAGCACTGCGCTCCCTGCTCGCACTGTGAGGCAATTAATGCAATTTGTGCTGTTTGGCTGAGCGAGCGGTTTGAAATGAACCACTGAGCCATCTGTTCCTCCAGCTGACATCAGGCGTGTCAGGAGTAGCAGTCAGCTTTCCCTGGGAAAGAAACATCTCGCTGTCATTAAGGAAAGTTCAAGAAAGGGGGGTG
>VZTU01009220.1:143204-170147 GCA_013400835.1 Zapornia atra
GTAGGGTGAGGGTGGGAGGGGTTCTTCCTCTTCTACTATCTTTAAAACAAACTATTTATTTCATTTTTTTTCTCGCGGTTCATGCTATGTGCCTGAGAGGCTTTTTTTGTTTCTGGTCAGGGTCTTGGAATTGGGGAAATGGTTTCACCACACACCTTCTCTCGCTCCTTGCATGCTTTTAGTGATAGAGGGGAGCGATCAGCAGGGTCAGAGTTTTACACGACTGTTTTGCTCTTCCCTTCCTCGGTTTGTCTCCGTAGGCTGCTTTCTTGAGCTGAGAGCTTCAAGAGACTGTCTTCCCTGAAATCAGCTCTTAGAAAGGTTTTCAAAAGGTCTTTTGGAGGTCACATTTTATCACTTTCAATGATTAAAAGAGACCTGCTACAGCAAAAAGCCATTATCTCCTTAGTAATAAGAAGACTGGAAAAAGAGAGAGCCCTTTTCTCAATGGAAAAGAAGAGCTATCTACAGATGACACAGAGGAATTGGGGGTTTGTGCCTGCTCTGTGTTTATTATCAGGGAAAGAGAGTTACAAGCCAGAGACAACTAGTGCAACTAATGCTGGAGGGAAGACTTAAAGACGTTTTTAAGATGGACCGGGCCTGGTGGACTGTGTCCCTGAGCACACAGAGATGGGATGCAGGATCTCTGAAAACTTGCTGTGGGTAGTCAAGGTACCAGCACACTGGGAAGAGTTAAGACAGTGCCTTTCTTTCAGAGGTGTATCTGGGGACAGGTGGAGCAAAGTTAACGAATTACAAAGCAGTTTGCGTTGGCTCAAAACTTTTGGGACAAATTCCTGGCACAGTTTAAAAGCTCCTACAAGAGAAGTGACTGGTTAAAAAGGAAAAAACCCAAAACAACAAACAACTACATCACACCAAGCTTATTTCCTTCTAGAAAAGACTGTCAGAGAAGAAACCATTGGATGCTCTCTGTCTTGCTTTGCAAGGCTATGGCAGTGCAGCACAGCATTCCCATCTGAAAAGCTAGGAAAAAAGGGAAAGGCCCGATGGAGGGGCTGGGTGCCCAGCTGGAAGGGTAGCATGCCTGGAGGGCAGCAGTGGCAGCAGACATTACATCACAAGCTTTCCATTAGAGTCTGTTCTGGAGCAAGTCTTTTAATGGGTTTGTTAATGGCTGCTGCTGGACAAAGGCCTATGCTTATTACATTTGCAAATGATAAAAAGCTTCAAGGCCTTTAAAGGGCAGGGTTTGAATTCGAGATGTTATCAACAAATAGGGAAAGTGGCCCTGGAAAGAAAACCAAGGGAAAAAAAAAGAAATTCAACCTGATCAAGATGGAACTCCTGGGCTGGAATGATCCAACAGGCACTGCAGGTAACACAGTATGCTGCCTGACAGAAGGAGCTGCACAAGCTCAACAAGGTGGCATTGTGGATGGTAGGATAAACAAGAGCTCATGGAGTGATGATACTGATAAAAATAATTCAGAGTAGGTTACATTTATAGGAGTATAACTTTTAGGACTTTTAAAATAATCCATCCTTTCTACTCAAACATCAGACCTTGTCTGGCCTGGAGTATCCATCTAGTTTGAGATGCTGCATTCAGAGCAGGTGTGGGACAATTGATCCAGGGAAGACTGGAAAACAGAAAAGGTGACTGAAAGGTGAAATGCTTAGGCCCTTGAATGCATAAAATCCTATTGCAGAGACCAGGAACATCTGATCTTCATGGTGAAAAGGGTAAAAAGCGGGGAAAATTAAGGTTCAAAATTAGGAGAAACATTTAATGGAGGTGGTACGAAGGCATGGGAACCGATTGCTCAGGCAGGTTGCATTTGTGTGAATGTTGCTGCCTCCTAGGTATAAATAGAAGCCAAACTGGGTGGGAGAAATGGGAAGGAGGTGTGTGTGTGTTGAAATGGGAGAGTGGTCAGGGCCCTGAGGGCACCATCAGGCTCTACCACCTCTACCCTACCCAGAGTTCGGATCCTCACCCTGCTGTTTTCTTCCACTGGTGCCCCAGAGCTGGAAGGGCCCAAGGGGAGGGATAGACGGATGCCAGTGCCTGAGGTCCTTGGTTGCACTGGTGTGGCACAGCCTGGCAGAGCTGGGTTTGCTCTGTGGTTCATCAAGAAGCCCCCAAAGCCTGGGTTTAGCCTTTGAATTGAGTCAGGTGGGTGAAGTCCCAGGGAAGGCCACCCACCCACCATCCTGCCACCATTCTCCAGGCAACGCTTCCCGAGTGGACACCACCTCACATTGCTGGACTTCTCTGATTCTAGAAAAGAATAAGCATTTTTATCAGAACAGCTTTTTCTTAAACAATTGAACCAGGATTCTTCCTTTACTGTAGAAAGCACTTGTGCTAAATGGACAATAATTTAACCAATTTTATGCTCCATTATCCTATACAGCAGAAGAAAGCGAACTGCTATCTTAAGCAAATAGATACTATATAACAAAATAATGTATTTTTAATGCAGAACTTATGTTCATTGAGCCCTGTGTTGTAATTTTTTTCATATACCAAGAATTACAGCCAAACCAAGTTACATGGCTCATCTCTGGTTTGTGATCATTTCATTTGTTTGTAATTAATATGTCCTACATCCTGCAAACCCAAGCAGTAGCATCTGAGAGAGGGTTTTTCTTTTTTCTTTTTTTTATTTTTTTCTCTCAGTAGTCAGTAAACAGGCATCTGTCTGAGACATACTTGGCATTGTTTAACCAATAGACAGTTGTGTTTTATGGGACTGTGGCACACTGGGCCAAAATCCAGTCCCACTGGAAATCCCTGGTCCCTCTCCAAGGAATCCAGGATAAGGACAACAGAGGCGTCAGGGACACAGTGTTTTTCTGGTAGGTGGATCCATCCCTGCCTTATTGACAGCTCTTCTCTGGTGTACGGGATGTTGCTCCAATGCCGTTGGCCGTTCTGGCAGGTAGGATGTGGACTCAATGAGCTCCGTGCCAGGCTTCGAGACAGGAGGAGATGAGGGAGTGACTCAACATCTAGTAGCTAGCCTACTAACTGATCTGTTAAATAAAGCTGGTGGCTTTTCTCCAAAAGCCGTTTCT
Organism: Zapornia atra; assembly: GCA_013400835.1. Lineage (NCBI taxonomy): Eukaryota > Metazoa > Chordata > Aves > Gruiformes > Rallidae > Zapornia > Zapornia atra. The sequence continues at coordinate 146,253 of VZTU01009220.1, forward strand.
AAATAGCACCCAAAGCCATTTTGGCTGCCTCTGCACTTGGTATTTCTTACAGCACATGCAATCCTTCTACCTGTTTATTTGGAGAGCTGGTTGGTATTCCTTAACAGGCAGCACTTGATTGGAAAGTAACAAAGAGCCCAACTGTGCTGCATTTCCAACTCAAGGAATTTAAGATTAAGTTCCATAATTGCCTATCTAATTTAGTAGTTTAAAAAAATATTTTAAAAATATATAGATAAGTAATCCTATCCTCTTTGATGTAGGTTTTATGTTATTCATTGTACTTAGAAAGGTTTTATACTTCATTTTATCTATTTGAGGTAAACGTTCCTTTATAATCTATGCTTAGTAAACAACCTTTCCAAAATCCTTTCCCTGGAGTACTTCACCAGGATCTCACTGGCAAAGACAGTTGATCTGTTTCAGACCATAATTGTCTCTTTATCTTATAAAACACAAACCCTTCCAGGACCTGCTGTCTAGGTAAGCGATGAGCATTAATACAGTGAAAGGCTCCTTCTCCCATGATATGTGAGGCAGGTCGCAGAAGGGTCCCTGCCTGGGGCTGGGGAGGGGAGCACTAGAGGCCAGCCTGAGCCTAGTGGGGCCAGCCCAAATCCCAGCCAGAGGGAAACGTCACTCCAGCACAGCGGACAAGAGGAATCAGAGCCGCCTCCTCTCCCTGTACTCCCTCTCTTCTCCCTTTCCTCATTGCTGCTTCCCACGCTTCTCCAAGTGACAGAAATTTCTCATTAAAAGGAACATTGGATTCCAAAGCTCTGTTTCCTATTTGCATTCAAAGCCATTAATGAAACTATTTCATTATTTGAAATGGAAATGGAAAATTTCTTTATCCTCTTCCTCCAGAGGAGGAAGGCCAAGAGAGAGACAGGGCTGTTTGCAGCATCCCAAAGCTCCTCAAGCTTTTTGGGGTTCATGACTTTCTAGTGCGAACATGGTGGTAGTTGCTTGCCAGCTAAATATTCTGTATGTTGCAGGAACATTTTTCTGTGAGGGCAGATGGTGTTCGATTGATAGTCAGAATAATACATGAACAGCAGAGAAGATGTGGGTTGATTAAATAATTAGCATACTCTGACATTCTACTGCTTTGCTGTAACTTAAAGCTAGGTCGAAACGTCAGTCTATATTGCAACTCCCTCCCTCCTTCCTTTCTTCTGATTGCTTTTATGTTCACTCCAAAGGAAAGTTCTAACAAAAATTAAGTCCTTTCTTGGTAGCAAAATGTAAGAATTTGTTACTTGGCCCTGCATGTTATAGAAGTAATAATGTAAAGGAAATCAAATTCTGCTAAATGAATTTAGGTTGCCAGGCAACCTGTCATACCCAGTGTGGGATCTACTCAAGCACTATTGCAAACAAATGGCTTAATATGTGGCACAGACCAGTGTTTAGACCAAAACGGATGATCTCAGGAAGCCAGGGCAATGAGGACTACCAGGAGCACTGAAGGCTGGTTTTCAGTCACTGAGTACATCCAAATGGCTTTTTGCCTTCATGGTTTGTTTGCACGTCCACAAGAAGTCTAATTACTTAATCTTATCAACTCTACCCCTTCCTGTCCCACCCCCAGCCCCCTCCCCCCCCGGAACTGTACAATAACAACAATTGGAGGCAGTTAGCTCTCATCCAAGGAACAAACAGAATACATGCTTCTCTCAGCAAGGATATCATTATTCACTAGCTAGATGCAGCCCACTGACTTACTCATCCTCCTTTTAAAGTCCTGCCATCTATTCTGGGAGTTTGGAGACTTTCTGTGAATAAAAATGGAAGAAGTTGTCCCACTAAGACATCGCTGTCCTGCAAAAATGTTAGTGCTGCCTGTGAAGAGCGGGATCTTCGGCTGCCGTGTCACCACCAGACAGGGTGTAGAGGAGAAGTTGCCACAGCATGTTCACGTGTCTTAGACTTTGGCTGGTGTGACACCTCTGCTCTCAGTAGAAATTAAAGGAGTTGTCTTCTGTCGTGTAAGCACTAGTGCTGTCTCCAGAGTAGAGTAGTGCAGCTCTAGTATCTTCTAACATCTCATTTGCTTACTTTGCTATGAAATTACAGTTTCCCTTGCCGGTGCCAGACCTGAAGGGGAGCGTTCCAACTCTGTGTTTGAGAACAATCATGGTAAACTTGACCAGAGGCAGCAGTGCATGACCTCTGCTAAGGTGGGCTGGCGCTGCAAGGAAGAGCAACAGTGCTCCTGGAGCAGCCCAGGAGGATGTATGGTCTCACCCCAGGATCTCTCCAAAGGAAAAAAGCTTAGTATTTCTGTGCTAAAGCACTGCAAAAGCAAACTATACAAAAATGCTGATGTCAGTGGGTCCCCTCAGAGACTGCACTTGAAAACCAGATTTCTTGATGTTGTTTTGCTACTTTGGAGAACAAATGTTCAAAAGTGGTATTAAACCAATCCAATAAATTTATATTCAGCTCTGTGAAAGGTAGTGCAATGTGAATGCTGTAATTAACTATTTCTGTGAATAAGCACAAAGTATTTGTGTTGTGTGGAAGTAGAGTGTCAACCAAAAGTAATATAAAAAGAAATCATGTGGTTACAAACAGGTATTGTGAAGGAGGAAGCCTCTGCTTTTAATGTAAGAGAATTGATGGAGCTGTTGATGCAACAAACAGCTCGGCTCAAGGCTGATTTGCATCCTCCTAAAGCCTGCAGAACCTTCTGCTGCTCAGGTGTATGGTGTAAAGACCAGGTGCTGCTCCTAAAGACACCTTCTGCCTCCCACATTTCTGGGTAAACCTTTATTTGGCAATTATGTTGTTCAGTTCCTGTCCTGTTAGTATGATACTTGCCTCTTGTGCTAAGCAGTTGCTTTGTTCTTCTAAGTGATTAAATTCCACTGGTGGGAGAAATTATTCCAATATGCTCCTGTTTATCTTACAAAATATTATATTGCTTAATAAATGTATAATTTTAGGGCCTTTGGGTAATTACTGACATTATTTTTTTTTAAGTAGCTTGTTAATACATCCAGGCCAGGAGGTTGGAGTCGTTGCCAATTTACAGCCTCCTTGGTCTCAAACTGAAGGAATGACGTGATGAAGGAACTGTCTTACTGGAGTACTGAGACCCAGAGCTGCATTTTCAAAAGGTAAGATAAATTGACTTAAGTCACATGCCTCAGATACATTTACTCATTTAATTTATGAAATGCACCTTAAAAAAGCACGTATGCTTAATGTAGAAGCTCAAAGTCAAGTAAAGAGGACTGGACCGGACAAGAACAAACGCTTCAAAACTGGCATCCCTTTAGCTCAGTCACAAGCTGCAAACTGATAGAGCTCCTACAAGTTCATATGCACCAGATGAGCTATAGGATTAATTTTCTCCCTAACTTAATGGAAGGAATAAATCCAATTACATCCAGAATCCCCAGCAAGAACAGGTATATCTTTTGCTCTAGTTATTAACATTTACAACTGTCATCAGAGGGATTGTTCAGAAATAAAGCAAATTCTCCTTCCTTCTTGACCTCTGGAAGGCTTGAAAATGCCAAGTATGAAGCATTCACTTTCCATAAAACATTAACAGAAATGATCAGGTTTATACCAGGGGGCTTAGATGTAGATAGTGAAGAGGACAAGCTATGAGTACAAAGCAGATGATTTTTGAATACGAGTACAGTTGGAAAAGCATGATTAAGGCATTAAGCTGTGATTCTGAAGGTCTTGCAGGGCTGTGGATACTCAAATTCAATTGACTGTCTGGGGGAGTGGTGTCATGATTAGCACACTCTAACTCGGCTGGTGATGCTCATCTCAATTTTGTAACAACCCCCCAAACAAGCAAACGTAATTGCCTAGCACAGAGTTCTTACTGAGCTCCAGATGGAAATGGCTCTGTGCTCCCATTCTTTTCCTTTTGCTTTATCAATTAACGATGTTCTAATAACAAAAGTGCAGGGTCACGATATTAGTGGGATGAGAGGATGGTTTAGGACTGAATGTCATCACTTCGTATGAAGGACCCCTGAGACAGGCAGTCATGCAGTTGTGTGAATCACAGTCCACATGGGTAAAATGGCAGCAACAGGTCTAAAAACCATATATATTTGCAATTTGAGTGTTACAGAAGTAGAGAGGCTCAATCGCACACCGTGTGACACTTAGTAAATTCTCTCAGTTATGCTCCTTTAATCTGAAGGAATTAATCTGGAAAAAAGTTCAAAGGCTGAGACTGATTTTAAAAGTTCACAGGGTACCAGTTACCTTGTACATCCATAATGATTCCTGACCAGTCTCTCTTTCTAGCTACTGATCAAGTAAATCTGTTTTATTGGAAACCTGATCTTGAGATTATTTCCCAGTGGCAAGAATCCTGACAAAAAAGCTCCATAATAAAACCCCTACCCAGCCCCACCCAGCTTCCTTAAAACAAAAAGCATCATTCTGAGATTCCTGTGGGACTGGTTCTCCCTCATTCTTCATACAATTTATAGGGAAAAGGAGTTTATTCTTCTTTATTGTTTCTGTGTATGTTTTTTTCACCATTAGATTATTCCTGCTTAGCTACTGCAGATGTTCCTTACTTGATAGCCTCTTTCTTATTTCCAATTAATTTTTTGTCTGAATTTTAAAGGGGAAGTTGCCATCTCCCACTAGGAAAACATGCTCAACCAGAGGTAACAATAAAGCCTGCTAAAAAAACAAGGGAATTTTTAAGGTTGTATTCTGGATTTTAGCATCCATCTTCTGATTTACTGAGAAGATAAAAGATGTGTATGAAGCATATGGATGATGTACTGTTCTGAAAGACGCTGTGACTAGAAGTGCTGAAACACGAGATGCTGACTCAAAGGTGAATTTATATATACCATTATATTTGTTTGGGTTTGTTCCAAATAATGGTGGAATGAATTTTAAAAGCTGCTCTTGCTATCTGGATGTAAGAACAAAAACGTTTGAAAACATCTTCAACTTGTTGCCTTTCTTTGGCATTGGCAAATAGGGTTTTTTTTCTAGTTAGAAATAGGAATTTTTCTGGTTAGAAAACTTCCCAGTGCTTTAATCTGTGCAGCACAAAACTAGTTTTGAAACTTTTGCCATGCAGGAGAGTATTCAGCTTCCTCTCTAAATGGAGTGCATGAGAAAAGGAGTAGCTTGATGGTCCTGGGGACCTGCTAGACACCCAACATATGCCACCCCAGCTATGGAAAGCCTCCAAAGGTAAACTTGATGCTCCCTGATTGGTTGTCAGCTGCACTCAGGACTAGTCTCTCTGAATAATTTAGAGACGTTTTAAGTTACTCTTGTTGCAAATGGCCTTGAAAAGGAAAATAAGTCAATGGTCTTGTGCAGCCCAAAAATAACCTCCTTGTGTCCCTGAACGTGCCTCCATTCATTCCCTCTCTGCCAGCAGGGTTATGCAAGAATTCCTTTGCATGCCTGTGCTCAGTTTTGGTGTTTGGAGGCAAGCAAAGGTTGATTTTAAGGTATCAGAGCAGATACACAGATGTCCAGAGGCAGGATGCGCTCCTTTGAGGCTGCACTGCATTTGTTGTATTAACCCTCTTTCCCTCTGGAAAAATTGTTTGAACAAAGATGGTAGTTCAGGTCCCACATCACAGTTATACTTTGTGTGTGCATTGCTGCCTTTAGCCCTCCCATCTCCTGCTTGCGCACCCAATCACTCGTGGCATTCATCCATTTTTGGACATATAAATTGGAATAAAAACATTAAAGCCCAGACATTACCTTTTTTATGGTTGTGGAAAATGAAGTGAGAGCTGTTGCATAACGACAAACAATACCAAACCTGATATGCTGTAGTTACTTTTCCAAGGTGTGATTATGAGGGTATTACTAATATCTTCAAGGCAGTCTTAATCAATCACTTAAGTTCGGTGTCTGCAAACGTGAAACCATTTTCCTACCTGACTTTAGAGGATGGGGTTTTTTCAGGTCTGTGCATGTGAATGTGATACAAATGCTGTGCTGCTGCCAAACTGATGGTTGAACTTGTAGAGTGTGATTGAAGGAGACAGACAGAGGTTTTAGGGACAGGCACTATCTAAAATGAAATTTTAATTCAGTCATATATTGCACTTACAGCATTTCATGTTAGTAGCTTCAAAATTAAGTATATAGCAATAAAAGCTCTCCATTAATAAATATAAATCAAAAAAGTTGGCTCGGCTTTAATTCTCATAATGAGATTTAAAAATGATTAATGACCTAACCTGTTGATTTTTCAAAAGCCAGGAGAGCAAACACATTTACTGTGTGCAAGAACTGTGTACACAGCGCCTGCAGCTTTTTGTGTTCTGCTTGTTTGAAATAAACCAACCCAGGCTTTCCATGTCAGGGTAAATTGATTTCCAAAGCATGGATTTCAGTCATTAGTACCTAAAGGTGACTGAAAAAAGACTCTCTGTATGTAGAGATTAGTGTGATACAAGTCTCTGGAAGTAGGTATATTTTGCAGGATACTTTTGGCTGTTGAGAACTGATACAGATTTTTAAGACATCAGTCCCCCAAAATCCATCCTGGAATATTATTTTAAGACTTGTTTATTTCTCACACTCCATAAAGCATTTACAAGAACTATTTTCAGCCAGGGACAGTTCTATCATTTACATTACCATCAATGATATGCACTCACAAGGTACTGAAGCTAGTAGAGCGAAAGACCAGAGAGTAAATAACCCATGGTACACACTGAAACGCAGCCATCCATTAATGAATCCACATATATAAGCACCTTCAGTAACACTGGGAGAGGCAGGTGTGTTTATGATCCAGGAGAGGGGAGCTCAGGCATAAATGTGTATCTAACACAGCTAATGCAAAGAAACAGAAACCTGTCCAACAAATTCTTTCATAGGGTAAACCATCAGTTTACTGGAGCCAGCATCTCCTTGGGATCTGGCCTCAGCAGATTCTTTAATGGGTTAGGTGTGTCTACGTTTTAGTACATAACTGGGATTAGAAACTGTAGGATTAGATAAAATGGAAAAAAAATTGCAAGGAAAGAGAGGAGTTCACTTCAGTGCAAATCTTGATTTTGTGTATAAATGATATGATGCGGCTTTGGAGGAACGCTTTGGAGGTCCCTATTTTTCTGGTTTGGGTTTGAGACTTCATGAACTGTATTGTGTTTGGTGACGACACATGAATGATAAGATACGACGACTTTGTACATTTCTGGTGCTCTTTAAATACAGTTGATAACTGAGATAAGTTGTTTAACCAAGAGCTGGGAAGTGACAAGAGACTTAGTGCCTGCCCCATTCACCCCAAGCCACACAAAAGCTGGGAATTACATTTCCCTGTACTACTGCTGCACTTCTGGGGAAGATTCATTCACTCCCCCTGAGCCACACACAGCTGTGGAAGCGCTGTCAAATGAGACCTGAACACGAATACATAAAATAATACTCTCTGGTCAGATGGATGATCAATTTCTAATTCAATACAAAGCTTTCATCTTAAATAAATACTTTAATTGCAATCATCCCCATTCCTGGGAAGGAGGGGCAGCCAGCAGGGATCAAACTGACATATAGGTTCCCTGTGTTACAAAGTGTCTTAAATCTGGGGCAGTGCTTGCAACAATTTGTGTAAAAGAGAGCTGTTCATAACAAAACGATTGAAAGGAGGGCCAGATTCAGGTATGAATAACTATATTATCCCAGGGGAACTCTAATGATGCCTTCATTTTTTTGGTATCATTTAATTACAAGAAGGGCTGAGTAGACTAACATAGCAGGGCATAACTTTTTTAACAAAAAAAGTGGACTTGAGAAGTTTGCCACGGGCACTGTATGCACAAGCTCTTTACAACAGACTTGTGCTGGAATCTTGAAAAGCATTTCTGCTCTACGTGGAGAACTGAAGCTTAAAAGCATTGGTTCAAGCATGGCATAGCTTACCTGTGGTGTGCGGAGGCATTTCTGACACCGTATTACAAACACCGTCACGTTGTGCAGCAGAGATGGCAATCAGAAACTCCTGATGGAAGTCCCTTCACAAACACCGCGTGTTTTCCTGCGGTGGCAGCCTTTGAGAGCATCAGTGTTTTACTGGAAGTTTTCCATTAGGAAAATATTTACAATCTGAATTCTAACATAATTAAGTGCTTTGCTTGGGATTTTTCATGGTCACCAATTAGGTTAATACTGATCATTAGAACACAAACATAATTAATTTCCCATACTGTTAAAATTAATCACATGTTTAAAACTAAATTAGATTAGTCAACAGTGAGAATGAACAATGGTCACATTTCTGATTACACCATCTCATCTCAAGCTTTCCCAAATAAAACCTTCACTTACATGATAGAGATGGACTGTGTGCGTGTTTCAAGAACTATCCATCAGTAATAAACTAATTAGAGGTAAAGAAGAAGCAGGGCTGACGTTCCAGAAGATGTGAGGGAATCATTCAATCTTTTTTATTTTTGCATGCAGAGGGAGTTTCTTTTTACTTAGATGCTTTTGTTTCTTCTTTGCTGAACAAAATGAGCAAGGGCATCTGAAGATCAAATCCCCCTCAGCTGTGCTCAGCAAAAGAGGTTCCTCTGGGTCTGCTGGCTTCCTCATGCCATTTAGGAGATAAAGCTTCTAGAGGGGTCTTCTGCACCTGGGGATGTGGTGTTTCCTGGCAGCTCTCTGCCCAAAGGTCATGTCAGAGTTTCTGCAAAAATCTAGTGGTATGAAACAGAGCTGCTGCCCTCTAATTGCTCTGCATCCAGCTTTTATAGCAGAATTTGGGCCCCGGGTTATTTTTATTGGGTGGATCAGGTGGATATGTCCAGTGGGCTACCAGGCCAAAGAGGATCAGCAAAGGTAAGTATTGTTACTTTAGGACAGTTCCTGTCCAGATCCTTTCTGATCCTTCACCTTCCCAGGATGGGGGAAAGAGGCAAGAAAACAAGAGCAATGGCTTCTGCAGGAATTCCTCCTAGGAACTGGATTCAGAATGCTTTTAAGACCCTTCTTTGCATGTAAGTCTCACCATGTGGTTCTCTCCATTGAGGGGTGGGGAAATAGTTCACTGGATTTAATAGAAAAAGTAATTAGGGTTAACGTGAATTTAAATAATTGTTCAACTATTAAATAGCTATTAGCATGCCCTATCATTTGCTATCAGAGAAATGCAAATATGTGTCACCCCATCAACTCACGAGAACAAAGATTGGAAGCTGATAATTGTTACTGTAGTTTCCCACCCCAGAGACCTGAGAGGTTTTGTTCTTATATCACCAACCACAGCATCTGCGATGGCCTCTCTGTTAGCAGCAGTAAACCAAGGTGGGTGTTAGCAGAAATACAAAGATGTTTTCATTCTGCATTTGCAAAACAGCTTTACCTTTGGTCATGCAAAACTGAATATCTCCAGAATCAAAACTCTGTATATTTTCATATAGATTTATACTAATGATCCCATCCTGCTTCTGTTAAAGATTCAAAATTTTAATGAGCATTGGACAAATGAGGTCTTTTGACCTGGGCTCTATAAGCACGCTGCTATCTAAAAAATACACACTATTCAGAATAACTGCAGTCAAATGTAGCATTATGTAATTCTTTTGCAAATGGACTCCCTGTGCTAGTACTTGGAAGTTCAAGTTTGTTAAATTTGCAATCCCGAGCTGTAAAAGGTTCCCAAAGCTGCAGATTCTCTGGGCTTGCCAGGCATTGAAATTAACTCCATAAAGCTATGTACCGGAGGATTCAAAAGAAAAGAGTATATGAAGGCATAGTGTCTTCTTACGTGTATTAATTACCCCCAGCAAGGACTGAGTATGAGGTAAATACAACCCATGATGCTACTGCTTTTTTTAGATGAAAACACATCAGTTTTAGTAGTTCTATAAAATATTGATCCTAGGGTAAGATTCAGGAGGTAGGTCTAACCCATGACTATTTTTACATGAAGCCGTCCTTGATTTCGAGAACACTGTCGCCATGCACTGAGCACACGGCTTGACCTGCTTCTTCCAAACCCCGCTTCTCTGAATGCAGATTACATTCCTTTTCTTGGCATTTGTTCTTGTGCCACCAGTGTCAAAACAGAAACTGCAAGAGTTGTGATGAAAGAGAAAATATTCCATTTCCCTGCAGCTTCTGTGATAGCCTTTGTGTCCTTTTTTGAACCACCCCTCAGAGCCAGCCCCATCTGCGGGCAGCGGCTCACTGTTCTGAGCCTGTGCGCCTACTATGGCAACAGGACCTTAAAACCCAGCAGAAAAAACTCCAAGATCTCCAAGCTGGGTGGCAGCAAATAAACTGAGTCTTTCTCTCTGTTCAGATTAATAGATTCTGTTCTCAGAGCTTAATTCCGTTTGCTGCCCCAAGGAAAAATGAGACTGTTTAGCAGAGGTACACTGTGCCGGTGATAAAGCTGCCCCCGATCCTTTCCCAGGTTGGGCAGAATTAGCATAAGTGCTCCGTGCACACAGCTGCAGCCTTCAGCGTGCAGGAGCTTCTGCAACAGCTTCCCTTCCCCGAGAGGGGATTTTGCCAGTGGAATGACACTGGCATGGATTCATCAACTGTACGCCTCCTCTTGCTTCCTACGCACTCTTTTGTACTGTCACTGTGGATCAGTGTAGGAGCGCAGCTCTGCGGGTCAAACCCTGGTTCGACTCTGCTGAGCGCGCTGCCTGAGCGTTGTTCTCTCCCTGTCCCCAGATAGCAGAGTCTATTTCTTTGGGCAAAACATAAGCCAGATGGGATAATGCATTTGAAAGCTTGAAAGTCAGAGCCTTTGAATTTTATTTTTTTTTTTTGCTTTATGATCTTAATTTATGCACATATGAAAGTGAATTTCTCTTTTCGTTCTCTCCTTGTCTCTTTCCTATCCAAAGCATTAAAAAAAAAAAAGAGAAAAGAAAAAGTCAATCTTTGCCAATAACACTTTAAAAATTGTTTTGGAAATGGAGAAAATTTGAAAAGACAACCCATAAAAAAACCCTCTTCTGACAATTTTAAAACAAACCAGGAGCTTTATTTTTTCTTTCCCTCATCAGCTGTGTAAGGAATATCTGTATAAAAAATGTTGATTTGTCTAGCATAACATGAGCAACGTGTGGTGGAGCTGGCAATAAAACACAATTCTCCCCTGCCTGCCCAGTTCTGTATTGAGAAAACAATTCCTCCTCTCCCTGCAGCTCCCCATCTATTTCTGCATGCATCTTACAGTTTCTAAAAAGAAAGGATATGAGTTTTGTGGAGAAGACTTTCCTTAAGAACATAAGAGTGGTTCTGATTGAGGAGCTCTGTTCAGTTTGTGCTCTGAGTCAGAGAAGGCTCCAATGAAAACAGGCGTGTGCCAGGAAAGCAGAGATCCGTGTGTTTTGGTGTCTTTGGCTACCTCAGAACAATGTGGGCACATTTAATGACATGCGCTGACATTTTCAGAGCAAACTTCCAGCTTCTGCTGCGTCTGTGGAAACGGTGGTTTGCTGTCGCTCTCACCAGGGCCCACAAAAGCGTGTTGGATTCAGACTTTGACTTGTTACAAATCCCTGTACCAAACCAGGGAAGCAGTAGAGCCAATAGGCATGGGAAAGGTAAGCGTTAACAGGTTAGCGTTCCTGGAACAACCTTTTCCCCTAAGCACGCTCTCACAAGCAGCAAAGTTTAGACAAACTTTCCAAAATGCTACTCTTAAAGCTGAGACTAAAGACTGAAATTGAGGGTTGGCATTTAACTGTGATGTTATGGCTCAATGCGTTTTTTATACAATGATACATTCATCACCAGAGTCACTCAGGACTCTCCTCTGCCTGCTGAGCAGCCGCACGTAATTGCATACTTTCTGCTCACTCACGTATTGCTGGCTCATTTAGGACACAGAGCAGTATATTATCTTTAAAAAGAAATGTCTGATCATTAACTCAGAAGATAAATGATATTCATTTTGCTGATCTGACTGCTCTGATACGGTTGTAATACGCTGGCTTGAAACAAATGCAGGCTTTTAAAGACCAGTATGATTTGTGGCAAAACCTGTGATAGGGACTTGTACAGCATGGGTCTTATTTTGCATAAAGCTGGATTATCTCTGCTCCTTTGGCTATAATCAGACCACGTGGACGCATAATTCTGCTAAAATTCCCCAGCATAAATAACTGCAGACAAGGTATAGCTCAGTTACAAAACTTCAGCTGCTGAAACTGTCAATTTCTCCTTAAAATGATGGAAAATTTTTCTATATAAACAGGCCACCTTACCCTCAGATGACAGCTGAAGCTTTGATCTCTAAGCTGTGTCCAAAGGTAGCTAATTACCAGCTCAAAGTAACTGAGAGTCAGCCAATTATTTGTTCGTTGTCATACAGCAGGTTAGTGGCAGCGGCAGGAATACCAAGTCTTGTGACTCCAATCTTGTGCTCAGTGCATTAGATCACAATTGTCTTATTTATATCACTGTGTATTTCTGAAAGGTTGCTTTTTTTGTGGGGGGTGTTTTGTTGTTGGTTTTGTGTTGGTGGTTTTGGGGTTTTTTTTTCTTTGGTTTCTTTTTAATCAGATGCTTGCAAATTAAGTTGCTGGCTGTAGTCAGAAATGTATTTATCACTGACTCTGGCTCACAACCAACCAAGCACATTGTTATTTTTACAATGGGACAGGATGTTCCTCTCATTCCAAGGAAAAGCTAATTATGAGTGGCAGGATGGTATGTCGTGATTTTATTGTGACCAGTTGTCCTTCATCGTGTCACTGTTGTAAAAGGCAATTAGTTCCCTAACTCTTATTCGGTGTAACAGCATTGACTTCAGTGAGCTGTAGTTTCAGCAAGCTGATAAAAAGAAAAAAAAAGCAGGATAGTTTTAGAAAGCTGGTGACCAACAGGAAGAAATAATCCTTACAGGCATGTTTTATAACTGAGGATGAGAAGACAAACACACCCCCACACACACACTGCTTATGCTTCAATAACCATCAGGTGACCTAGCTACATACTATTTTCTTCATTAAGCAAGACTAGTTTGTGGTCTACAGCCCATCACTTTATCAGAACTGTAAGCTCTAACCTCTGTTTGCTGGGTTATCACAGTAGAAAAAAGCTCCCACTGGAATGTTGGCTGTCTAGATTTAGGCACATTTCCCTTAACCAAGTGAATTGTACTTTGTGGTAAGAAAAGATCTAGTAGTACTAGTCATTTGGATGGATTAATTGATGGCCCTGGTCTGCTAGATTGGATGTGCTGGATTTCTGTTAGCAACATTAGCCTATAGTTGAGTGGCAGAGTGTTTCTATGCAACATCAGGCCCCATATGTTATCTCCTCTTACAGTTTGTAACTTAATTCATTTAACATAAATCTGTGAATTCTTGTAAGTTCATTAATTCAGTTTGTATATTAATTCAGAGCTCATGAATTGTGAATCTTATCAACTTACTTTAATAGCTAAATGGGTAAGTACTTGTTTCTGTTTCAAAGCGTATTTTAGGCTAGAGACTTGATAGAAATATCAGTGAACTTTTCATACAAAAATACTAACCCAAGAGGACTCAGCCACCAGAGAATCACTGCCAAAGATGAGATCTGTTTGAAAATAAATTCCCTAATGGCTTATGGATGCAACTTTTCCACAGGGGGAATGAAAAATTCTTTTAAAATGGTTTCATCTTCCATGTTATGAACTGCCTGGTGTATCTTTCTCGTATCCACACCCAGAAATTAAACTTGCAATATGTAAGTTTACATCCTAGAGATGTGTCTTGCATGTAATTAGTTGAAAAAACCTCTATGCCATTGGATTTCAATGGCTGAGCAGAGTGACAATAGTACATGTAGACCACCTATTAAGTTTATTTTAAAGTATACAGATCCTTGCTTCAGGGAAGACTGCTCCTTAGCCCCATAAAAAGCTTGTTAGCCTTTTGTTACACCAAAATCCTTGCCACTGGGTGGTGTGGAAAAACCTGTACCAGGTCCCTCTACCCTACATAGTTCCCCAGCATATTCCCAGAAGACTTGTCATCCTTAGCTACCTCTTGTACCATCATAATATGCCCAGTGGTGTGCAACACCTACCCACATATCGATAAATGCCATGAATACACACTCTGATTGACTGCATACAGCTCTTACATTATTTGAGGCACTTTGAGTTGGAAAAACTCATGCATACAGTAATAATGTTTTAGGAACACAGAGATACTTCATAAAACCGAAAAAAAGAACATATAGTGTGGAGACAACCAGGCTGTGTCAACTGACCCTGGAACAACAGGATGATCTCTGTCCTGCTTTACTGAGCAATGTGGCTACAGCTTCTATATCACTGTTATTTATTTGTGAAATAATAGAGATTTCATTTCCTTATCTTGCAGTGGTATTGTGGGGATCAGTACAATGAAGATGTAACCAGAGGAACCTGATATCTCTTTGACTAATATATTCTATTATGCAACAAATGATTAATCTCATTAAATAATTTAAAGGAAGGCCAGATCCTGTCCTAAACTATAGCAATATAATTCCAGCAGAATACTTTTTCCTTTTGGAGAGTCACACAGGCTGCAGTTGGAAGAATATCAAAGGTGAGGCTTGGGGGTGGGTTCAAAAGAAATACAGAGCCAAAGAATAACCTCCCAAAGATGCCAAGAGTGTGTAGAGGAGCGGGAATAAAGCACAGATGATAACTAGCAACAAGGAGCAATGACTTTGGGAGAATTGGCAAAGAAAATGGTGGTGGAGAATACAGCTTTCGTTTGGACCACCTCTTGGACTGAAAACAATTTTGGGAGCCAACAAGAACTGCCAAGGCAAAGTAATTGTGTAGATTGAGATCAGTAGTGGAGCGGTTCCAGATGCAGGGTAACATAGCTGGAAAGAATGAAAAAGAAGTTTAATATTGAAAAGGGACAAAAGCAGCACAAAGTTAGAAAGCACCATTCCAGACAGCTGTTGCCTCACAGCTTAACAATACTGTAATAAAAAGCAGCCAGCACAGTATCCTGTTTTTAGGATCATTCCTTTAAAGTTTCATAGAGGATTTATGACTATTTTTCACATTTCCTTTGAATTTTCCATTATGTTTTTTCCCAAAGGTAATTGTGTATCCACCTCTCTTAGAAAAGATGTGAGCACTATTGGACATTTAATACATCTGAGGTTAAGCAAGGGTTTGTTTCAATATGTCTACCTTAAGCTTTTTGAAAAAGAAAGAAATTAAGACACATCCTTCCTATGACACATTAAGATGCATCATTCCAGTACCTGTATGGGGCCTACAGCAAACCTAGAGAGGGACTGTTTATCAAGGAATGCAGTGACAGGACAAGGGGTAATGGTTTTGAGCTGAAGGAAGGTAAATTTAGATGAGATATTGGAAGAAGATTCTTCCCTGTGAGGGTGGTGAGGCCCTGGCACAGGCTGCCCAGAGGAGCTGTGGCTGCCCCCTCCCTGGCAGGGTTCAAGGTCCAGATTAGACGGGGCTTTAAGCAGCCTGGGCTAGTGGAGGGAGTTCCTGCCCAGGGCAGGGGGTTAGAACTAGATCATCTTTGAGGTCTCTTCTGACCCAAACCATTCTAAGATTCTGTGATCTTTATTTAGATGGCTAAAGTAAATTCATACCAAAGTCAAACTCTTATCAAGCAGAAATGAAGGGTTTAAAGCTATATGGCTAATACACTATTGCCCATACATTACCAAACCAATCCTGCTCTAGTGCCATCATGCCCTGGGAGATCTGCCTCGTGCCAGCATCCCTAGGGGAATCATTGCTGTCCTATGGCTGGAGCTATTTCTGTAGACAACCCCCTCAGTTAAATATACCTGCTTGCAGTATTTGAATTCTTCATTACCATGGGGTATCCGTAGGATCAGGCGATAATTCACGCTGGAAGGAAATTACAGCGGTCAAGATTATATGTTTATTTTATAATTACAGAGGTCAAGACTATATATCACCGTTTCTTCTAATGGAAGAAGCTAGGTCTTGGGGAAAGGGAAAGTAGGTTAGTTGATTGGATTTTAAACAGCTTGATTTACACAATTTGGTTGTAAACTAACCCCAGATTAGTTTGTTACTGAGTTTTCTTCTTTTTTAAAATTTCTGCCTCTGTGAAGTTCCCCACTGATGAGTATTTGCATTTCAGAAATCTTTGTGGAAGTTTCTGCTAAACATCAGCCAGACTGAAAGTTGGGCAAGTTAAAAAATTTCATGTTTGATCCAGCAAAAAGAAAATGGTATTAATGAAGTAATTCAGTAGCTTTTTAAAAAATTACCTTAAAAGATGTAGACAAAACCTGAGTACATCATACAAATAACACTCTAACTTTGTGATTCTACAGCCCTTCTGCAGAATTCTTAAACTTGCTGTAATTGCATAAAGGAGTAATCTTTAAAAGAACCAGGACTATAGTTCCAATTTACTTATAATGTGGGGTTTTTTCACAGAAGTTACTCTTTTGAAAAGGCAATAGAAATGTTAATAAAAAAATGTATTTAAATAGGTTCCTGTATTTAACAGTGATTTTAACAATTCTGCAGGTTGCATACATTTTTAGTAAAAATGTTTCTTTAGATTCAGTAGTGTCATTAATGCATCAATAGAATATTTGTGGTGCCATCAGAATGAATGACATATTCTGGTAGTTATTTTAAACGTAAGAACAGAACATATGTTCAGAAACAGCATTGAGAACAGCTCTGCTAAGTCCAAAAATCGGAGTAGCTCATATGTCTCTGTATACCTTTGGAATAGTTGAAGTAATTAAAAGGCAAGCTAAAGCCTTTGTCAGGAAGAAGCAGCATGAAATTAGATGGCTGCAGCCTTTTGTGCCCTTACTGCTTTGAAAATAATTTTTACAAGACTGCTCCTGGGGGCTAAGTCCAAAGGGAAAGCAAAGTCCTGGATACTCTGCAGGCTTGACCTATGCAGAGGCATGTGCAAAATAAGTCACTGCCATCAGAAAGAATTTAACACACATACCCTGCACAAGCCTCCCGGTAAGACCAGTTAAGGGTACCAGTTCGTTTCAGAGGACCCTAAGAGGTCTGGCTGTGGCTACAGCCTTACCCGGTTGCTAAGGGACAGAGTTTGTCAAGTACTTTCTTTTGTTAATAGGTACTGTCATTCCTCTCTACGGAGGCCAGGTTCTCCTCCTTCACATGCAGAGCAGCGGCACAAAAGTACTCCCTGCAATCCAGAAGTGGCGGCTTTGAGCTAACCAGGGTACAGGTGGGAGGGCAGAGAAACAAAGCAGGGAGCACAGAGTGCACTAAAGGCAATTAGAGGGAGATCAAGAGTGAGAGTGAAGGAAGCTGTTTCATGGCAACGGGAATGACTTCGTCAAGGTTAGCCAAGAACAGCTGCAGCCGGTAGGTTTGACCAGGGCCAGTCAATAAAACAGGGCTGGCTACATGCTCTAAGTAACTAACGCTGTGAAACACTTTGCCATTCTGTGACCATTTCCCCTTCCTTGGGAGGGCAATTCACTCCCTGTGCTGCCATCGCCACCTCTGTGGGCACCGCTTTTACAAGCTACTTGGGCCACGGGAAGGTGAATCTCTCCCACTCCTCGTATTTCCAGCGTCGGTTAGTGAGCAATCAGCTTTAAGAAAACCCTGTCAGAAAACCCTTCATACCATTCAAAGCAATCTGAGATTAAAATGTTTTAGCTCTGTCTCTGTGTATGCTATGGGTTTGCAGCTTGGTACAGCTCAGTCTCCATTCAAACCCTTTGCAGCCTCTCATTCTGCTATTGCATTGGGTCGTGGGAGCAAGGTCATTTTGTGCTGGCATGAAACAGGGCGGTAGGCTCTGGTAGCATCCAGGATTTCATTCTTTCTAAATATAGCTCTCTGGGAGAGCTGGATCATATCTTCCCGTCCCCTTTTAATATTTTAAGTATGAATAACGGAAATTGAATTTGATTTTGTTCCATGGTATTACCTTTGATGGCTTTTTGATGAAGAAGATGTATTCCATTAAAAAATGGACATGACTTTCTGAATGGTTGTTTGTTGACAATACATATCTGCCTATTTTCACATCATTATTGTATGCAATGTTTTTTCTAATTGGAAATCTATAGAACTGGTCTGTCAAAGTGCTGTAACTTCCATCCACTTGTAGGTCAGGAGATTCATCTGTGATACCCACCTTTGAAAAAGAGAGGGGCTTTCTTTGTTGTGAGTTTGTATGAGATTGTAATGTATCATTTTGCATTTGTATGTATTATCTATAGCTTGTTTTTCATATTTTGCTGGAGCTGTGTAGGCTGTTTGTGGGGCTTTGAGCTATTTAGCCTGATTTCCCAAGCAAATGAAGCTTATGTGAACATGCTTTCTTTGTCAAATGCTTCCACCTGTCAAAGCTGAGGGAAGCTTCAGCTTGGGAACAGTTGGTCAAGTTCATCAAGATCCCAGAAATAATTAGGTCCCTTCTAGTTTCATGGAATCTAACTCCTACATGGAGAAAACAGAATGAAATTAGTGCCCTCATTGAAGAAAAGGACAGGATAATTAATCAATTGTGACAATTAAATGATTAAACTTTTGGTTTGCCATCTTCTTGACTGTTCAAACAGCATGTGCAAATCTCTGTGAAAATTGCAATGTGCCATATTATGGCTGGGGACATGATAGGGGTGAGCTAGGGATGCCCCCTCAAGGAGGGATGGCGATCAGAGGTGAAGAGCTACATCTGCAGGAAACCCCCTTCATTAATTCAGCTTCTCATAGAAAAACTGGTATGTCCACATGGATTTTGGATTAATCAGGCATAGGATTTTTTTGGCAGAGTTTTGGTTCATGATTCTGTGGTTTCTATGAGCACGTGTGCTCATTGATAGGTCCCCTTCTTTGGAATTGCACCGAGCTGTATCTTCATGATTCTTTTGTTTTGGAACAGCACACAGGAACACAGTGGAATAATGTTTAGTAACTTGAGCCAGCTAATTTTTTTACAAGTGTGCCAAAAAGAATAATTACCTAACCTATCCAGGTCTGAAGTCTGCACGCGATTCTTGGCTAACTGAGCATCAGCTAGAATAATTAGGTACCAAAACTCACATTTTCATTTCTGTTTTCAATTTTTATTTCTGTAGCAGATGTATTGCTCATAGATTAACAGTGTGAAACTGAACAAAAATCTTTGCTCTTTGCCTTAGTTGATTAGACTTTTTCCAACTGTATCCTAGTTGGAAACCCGACCTTGTGAAGTCCCAAATCTGGCAGAAGAAAGGTGCTGCTGGAAAGACTCTTTTCCAGTTTCTCAATCATTTATTCATGAATATGAAGTTACACAGAGCGGTATTTGTCTAAATCGTTCACTTCAAGAGTCGGGTTTATGATCCTTTTCCAACAACTGCAGACTTGAAGGTATCTGGTAGATTGCTCTTACCAGATGCACCTATGCAATTTCTGCCAGAGAGAGGGCCCAGGCTGCCTTTCCTAGCTTTCAAAAACTATGAGAAGCTAAGTAAGAGTCACAGTTTATTTACTTAGTGCCAGCAACTTGATAATGCAAACCTTAATGCTGAAAGGTCAGGTATTTAATGTCCTAATAAAGAACACTTTGAGTGAGAAATTAATCTGGATGGACGTTAAGTTGCAAATCTGATTGGCAGTGTCCACAAAATTGCTGCCAAAAAATCTTAGGGAAAGTTGTAAACTGATATCCCAAATCAATTAGGGCACAGCACTATATTATAATGCTTAGCCATCTTTTTATCTGCTGGAACAATAACATCTTTGGGAGATATCTCTTGAAGATGTCTCAGAGGTCATGTTTTAACTTCAACGTTAGGGGCTAGAGCTTTAGAGTTTGTCTGTTTCTCTCTTCATTTCAACATAGCCGCACCAGTTCACCAGGGTTATTTTTTTTTGCATTCCTATAAATAATATGCAAGGGCAGAGTACCCTAGAGCTGCACCTCATTCTGCTTCTTGCTGGAAATTTTGCAAGGCTTCTGTCTTAAAAAAAAAACCAAACCCAGAATTTCAGTTTTGTGGGAGTTTTGATCTATTCTTACGAATTCTGTTTTCTTTCCAGACTGAAATACAAGCAGAGAAAAGGCAGACACACACAGACACAGAGGTGCGGGTGTGCACGCTCACACACACACACACTCTTGGAACACCCCATTAAGGGAAATTTCAACAAAGGGTTGAGTTTTCCAATGGAAAGATTTTATATTGATAAAACTAAAATGATTCATTTAAATGTCAGTATTATGTTAAAATATAATAGGAAGTAGAAAGGCTTGAGATTAAAAGGGGTTTTGTTTCTGAAATTAAAGGCCTTGCATATGCTCTTAATTTTGCCTCCCTCCTCAATGGCATGTCAGTGAAATCATTATGTTTCTGCAAAGTACCTAGCTCTGAATGAAATGGCAAAGTTCCTCCGCAAAATTTACATCCAGCTGTTTGAAGCTTTCTTCCACTGTGTGTTTAATTGTGAACTCATTTCACTCATGCATGTTTTACTTTTGTTCAGATGTGCTTTAATGCTAAGATTATGGCTAAGGTGGAAGAGAAAATCCAAATAGTTTAGGCATGGATCATGCCTTAAATGTGCAAAGAATCAGTTTATAGCAAGGATCAGAGAACTGAGAATCATGACATAACCTCCCATAAAATATTTGTGGGTTTTGAGAAAAACTGGTGCAGAGTTCTAATCAGAAAAAGTAAATATTTTTATATAATGATCACACAAGAATGTATATAAACAATGGCACTAAAATATGTTAAACAGGCTTTGTCTTTGAATGGAATTATGTGCCCATGCTATCTATATAAACATACAATATCACAAACATAAATAATATTCTATCACTGTACTAGTTTTCCCAGTAACTGAGACCTTCATTATCTTTAATGCTGTTATCCTCCCATGGCCTTCATGCCAAAGTTTCCAGCAGCTTTTGATTTTAATTGCCAAAGTGGCTTCACATCAGTGCAGCAGGAGAAGTTTCTCCCACACAGGTAGTTTTTGAAAGCTTTAGAGTTTATGGGATAAAACACATCCTATGCATGCCGGTCAGTTCTATTAGTGAAGCAAACTTGCCATCAGCAAATTTGTTGTTGCAACAAGTGGTAATTCTTTCCTTTGAAAGGAAACTCTTGCTAACCCATGAGTTGTTTGTACACCACTGGTGTATTACTTAAGGCCTCTCGTAGTCGCATTTGCTACAGCTGTCCTTTTTGTACCACCACAGGTAAATACTTTCAGCAGAATGAATTGCCCTCTGGGTTTAGTAGAACGCCTCTAACACAGCCAGAACCAATCATCTGGGCTCTTTTTTTCTTTTTTTGCAGGGGATAGATGGAGCTGTCACATATGCTGTCACAATTATACCATGGGAACAGAACGAAAATATCTGATTTTTGGAAGTCTGGTCAAGATTTGTCCCTTCTGGTAATATGGAAAAAAGAGATCTTTATGGTGGTGGGCAGGACTATCCAATGTTTGAATAAAGCTTAGAAATTTTAAACATGTGCCTGTGAAAGTAAAGAACAGATAGAACTGAAATTATTCAGCATAGCTCTGAAAAGTCCTGTTTTGGTTCCTCACACACACTTTTCTTACCATCTCTTTGTTGATGTGGAACCATGTTTGTTCCTTGTGTCCTGAAACTGTTTTTCCAAACTGAGCAAATAATCACTGCTTTGGTGGAAGTTATGCATTTCTTTTGTGCTTTGAAAACCAAATGCATGGACTAAGAGTTCCAACATTACTCATATACAAACTGGTATTTATTCCTCATCCTCAAAAAGAGTTTGTCCAGTGACACGAAGGACTCCTGTAACCCACTATGTTAATTGCATGCATGAATCACAGAAATGGGTGAGTCACAGAATGTGAGGCTCCACAAAAATTTAGACAACTTTTAAAACATCTCGCAAGCTGAACCCTGGGCTCTGCATGGATGGATGTCTGTACCCTAGGAAGTTTTGCTGACATCAGTGACAGTTCCTTCATGAGGGGATGCTGCCAAAAGTGTGAAGGAGAAATAATAAAAAAGGAGTAGACAAGAATAATAACTCTAACTATATATTTGATCCCATAGGAGTCTCCATTGCAGTACTCAGCACAGTAATACCATGAGAAAGATGGCTATCAGGACAAATTGTACAGAAAACTTCAGGGCTGGAACACTTTCTAGGAACGAACAGAAAATCATTGGGGTATCTGAGGTAAATGTCAGTGGCGGTGCAGAGAAATATATTTGCCATTAAGCTCTGCTGACATTTTCTCTTTTAAGATCCTTTTTACAGCTGCTTGTCTGGACAAATGTCTGTCATTTGGGACTCATGTTTTCCAAGATGGCCATTTTGCTCAAGCTGACTTTGCTTTTAAACTCCTCACTTTAAAAGTTGCTTTTTCTAACTGAGGTGAAGAATGAAATTGAGAAAACACATCGATTTTTCCATATGACAAAACATTTCTGAAGGCTGCAAGGCTGAAGGAGATTAATGCTTCCAGGATTTGAACAGTGACTTAACATTTGGCAGAAAGAATATATTGGTATCACTGATGATCTTGGGAAAATTTTCCTATGTTTGGCCAGTCCATACATGCCTGAGAAACGTGTTTGCATGTATGAATGTGTGCTGTTCCCTTACAGCTCCGAACACTAATGGGACTTCCCTACACAGCACCAGAGTTTTGAGTGCACAGTATTGTCTTTCACAAGATAAAACCCATTAACACAACCATTCTGCTCAGCTGTTATCTCTCTTGGTCTCAGGAGCCATGCATGGTTTGGCTTGGATGTCCTGGCTGCGAGGATCCTTGTGGTCAGTGCCACGGGGCTCTGTGAGACCCTGTCCCCTTTGCTCACCTTGCTGCTCCATTTGCATGGAGCTTCTGGGAGGCGAGTAGGACAGAGCAAAGGATGCCCTGGGAGGGATGACAGCTGCAGACCCCAGGGGAAGGTAGTCTGGTCCAAGCGTGAGGGAGCTGGGGAAAAGGCATGGAAGGGAGAGGAAGGACCTGGGGCAGGTGGGGCAGAGGAAAGAATAGCAACAGAAGCAGGACCTGAGAAGTGGAAAGGAGTAGTGAACAGAGGGTGTAGGCACAGAAAAGTACCTGCCAAAGCCAAGTTTCAATGACGAAACTGCCCCCAACCCTGTGTAAAGTACTGCAGATCCATTAACCCCTTCACATTTATTTAAATCCCTTTTAACATTAAGTTCACCTCAATCATTTGTCAAAGGCTGCTATACGTTGGAAGATGTCAAGCCCTTCTGAAGATACCTAGTGTGCTGGTGGATGTGGCTCCACATGACAGGAAGTTATTTCAGTATCACGCCCCCAAAACTGTGGGAAAACCAGACTATGGTTCCAGAACGCTATGGTTAGACACGGGATCTACCAAAGCCAAGGTTTGTGGTGTCTTTATCCACCACAGGGTCCTGATGCACATCAGATGGCATCTGCCTTGTGCAACCAAGTCAGTCAAAGGTATGATGGGGAGGAAGGAAAGGTCTGGGATTGCGCAGCAGCACCGTGTCGCGATGTATTTGTCACCTGCGCTGTGGAGCAAGGCAAGACGGCCCAGGGAATTTGAATTCTGACATCCCCACTCTGTCAGCTGGCTTGCGGAGCAGAAGCACGGCTCTTTCCAGCACTTTGACGGGGCTGGGTCCGGGCGCTCGGTGCGATCGTACCCGCATGAGCTCCGGGAAGCTCCACAGAGGTGACCGCGGGTGCCGGGCGCGCGAAATTCTGGGGGTGTTTGTGGAGCCACGGGCTGACTGAAACTAACGGTCTCCGCCGACAGGTTTGGGAAGGACGCCCCGGGGGGCAGAGCCCCGGAGAGACCTTGCCTCGCGCCCGGGAGGCGCTCCGGGCTGCCCGCACCGCTGCCCGCCGAGGGGCGGGGCGGGGCGGGGCGGGGCGCTGGCTCTCCAGCCCGTTATAAGCGGGCGCGCGCGCGGCATCCGCCC
>VZTU01009220.1:170362-205626 GCA_013400835.1 Zapornia atra
CTCTCGCCCCGAATCGCTCCCCTCCCCCAGCCCCCTCCTCTCCCTCTCCTCCCCCGGGCACGGTGCGGGGGGGTGGGGGGGAGAAGGCTCCCACCGCGGCTTGAGGTGGGGGCGCACCGAAGCCGAGCGGCACCCCCCACCCGGCGGTGCCCGGAGCTGGGCTGAGGAGGGCGGCAGGGGGGCGTCTTCTTTCCTCTCCCCTCCCGCGCTACCCCCCCTCCTCCTCTCCCGCGCCCCGGCGGGGGCTGCAGCGGAGGGGCTGTGCCGTGCGCGGAGGAGAGGTGAATGTCGCCGTTCCTGTCTCCGTGCCGGAGATCCGAGAAGGGGCGAATAACCCCTGCCACAGTGGCCGGCATCCTTCCTCTCCATCCTCCGCCGCCTGCCCCGGGGATGCCGGGCGTGCGCCTGTGGGCGCCGCGGAGAGGACCTGAGGAGGACGAAGCCCTCCTCTCCGTGCTGTGAACCGCCCTTGCTCTGAGGGGGAGGAGGGGGCGGGCGGCTCCCCCCGGGGCCGGCGGTGGGCCCGGGGCTGTGCCGCCACTGCCTGCCACCGGGTCCGAGACCGCTGGAGCGAAGGGGGTGTCTCGGAACGACCCGCACCCTGGTTGTAAATGTCAGCTGCTGAACGTGCGCAGTCTTATCCATCCTCCCCGGAGAGACTTTGCCAACTGCTTTAAAAGTAATCGTCCCTCCTGGCCCCGAAGTCTCTGAAGAGCGATTGATTCCCCGGGCGAGGGAGGCTTCCTGCTCTCTGCCGGTTGCCCGGCTGCTGAGAGCTAACAGGCTGTATGGGAGCTTCTTGGGTCCTCAGATCTTTCTAGTCATCACTTAACAACAACAGTCTGAGGTGTACGAGACACTTGTTGGTTCTTGTTTGGAGATGGTCATCTTAAAAGGCAGGGCTCCTGAGCTTTGTTTGAAACCTTTCCTCTCTATTCCGAGAGTAATTTTACACCCCGTTAAAAATCCTTTAAAAAAAGCCCCCTCCCCCCAAGACCCAAAAACCTCGCAGAACTTCTTTTTTTCCTCAGCAAAAGGACATCTTACAGTATGCTGCTTCCTCGACCACGATGTTTCTTTCTGAAAGCATCTGTTGTTATAACTTAAAGAACCTAGGAAAACAGCGAGGGGGGAAGAAACAAACTGTTCTTGTTTGTTCTGCATGTGGGATGCTTCTGTGCTGTCAGTTTCCCTGAATTAGTAATTCAGGCCTCTGTAAGGAGAAGTTGTACTGCGCAGGCAAAGCTGCGTGTTCACCCTGTCTTGGAAGCTGTGCACACCAGGAGTTGAAGTTGGCCAGCTTTAAGTCGGCTAGGTTCACTGCTGTTGAAAAGCCCTCTTAATTCTATCAAGAAGGTAACAGAAATTAGTGCCGGGTCTTGGCCTTTTACATAACTTCCAGCTCAGAAGAAAGACATTATCAGTCTTTGAAAAACCGTCTCCGTTTTAATTTTAGGCTGCATTGTCCTGGAAATCTGTGAGAATTTTAGATCTGAAAAGAATCACAAATTCTGCAATGCATGTTAAATTTTCAGAGGACTTAGGGTATTACTTCTCAAAAGTTCAAGCAAATACTCCCGAATGAATTAAGCAATCTAGCCTTTGAAAGGAGTACAACACTTCTCATTACGGCCAGGCTTTAGATAATGGCCCGACTGTCTTGTAGACACTTAATGTGAAATTGCCGAAATGGGATTTAAGCTCTTGAGAAAACTGAGTGCATAGTTTACACTTAAATGTGAGGTGGGATAGAAAAAAAAAAATCCAATCATGAAGGTGATCTGCTGGCTTTTGTTTCAGGCCTCTTTCTGAAGACAGAAAATGCAATGTGTTTTTCTGCTGTAATTTGTAGCAGGCATGCAGCATCCTCTTTGTTGTCAATTGAAGAGCTGATTGCTTTAGATTTATTAGTGAGTGTTGCAGTTTTTATTCCCGATCTTGGTGTTCTCTCCCTTCTATTTGTGCAACAGTACTTTGCCGTGACAGTGTAGCAGTACTGTTTCCTGGCCAGCAGTGTTTATAAATATGAGTTTGCCTTAGGTGAATACTAACTCTTGAACTCAGGGTCGAACCACAGCACTTCTAAAGCGTCAAAATGCAGCGTTTACATTGTGTCCAAGTTAATCTGTAAATGTCTTTAGGACAACAGAGAAAATACTTTGCTCGGTTTTAAAGATAAGGCAATTGTCTGGATTTTTTTTTTTAAGGACATGGGAAATAAGCATGATTAAACCCTTCTGATTGAAGAATAGCTATGAAGTAGTTCAAAACTCCTTAAAGCAATATGTATACAGTTACATGTGAAGAGTGCACAAAATTAAGAGGTCAAATTAAAATAGGATTTGTTAGCTGCAAGAAGTTAAGTGCTTTTGGCTGTCCTTAAAAATCTGTAAGTACTGTTTCCAGTGTGACTTTGTCATCGTATCAGTTTAGGATTTAGTGTTAGAGCTGATGTAAAGCTTTTGTAAAAGTGAGGCTTTTTGTATCAAGTGTTACAGAGAACCAGGGAGCCATTGGCCACAGTCAGTGACCACTGTCATTTTGATACGTGAGAATGCTTTACCATGTTCTTGTATTACGATCACTGGCAGAATTTTAAAAGCAGTGACCATAGGTCAAAGCCCTAATTAATGATAGTGGGAACAATTGCATCTTCTGCTTTAGAAATATAATGCCATGTTAAAACATGTGTCTTTATTTCTTTATAAAGACATCAGGTATATAGTTTGCCTAGGTCAGGCAATCTCAGATTTGCTAAGAAACAGAAGGGGGCAACCTAGCTGGAAAAGTTTTGGCAGAAACAAGATTTAAGACTTGTATTTATAGTTCTTATTTCTGTTTATTTCTTTTCCAAAACAAAATCAGTGTTAAGGAGGACCTCTATTTTAAGATGCAAGGTTATTCATTGCTTAATATTTCAACTTTTTCGTAGGGAAGGTTAAATTAATCTAATATGGAGCGTATCAGAGCAGGGAAGATGGCAAACATGGTTGTGAATACTAGTAGTAAACCCAGACTGGTTGACAGTCTGTGATTAACATCCTCTCACCTGCAAGTCTTGGGGCAGTTTGTTGGGACTGGGAAGAGAGAGCTCTGGGGAGTCACTTGTGAGAATCCTTCAGCATCGCCATGGTAATATTCCTTATGGCAGCATTAATTTGACTTTATGTTGCTTTTCCTCTTTTGAACAATAGCGAAATTTTGGCATCTGCCTTAAGCCTTCTATTTAATTGAGGTCTGGGTGAGGAGCTAGCAGTGGAAACCACATTGCAATTGCGTGGAGGAGGGAACACACAAAGGTCACAGTGAGATGCTTTGTACCTAAGGTAGAATGAATTACCTATCTTGCCTATCTTCATTCTCCTTTACCACACTATGGGGTTGCATTTGAACATGCTGTAACCTGGTATGGGCTGTACAAGCATGCGTGTTTCTCAAGGATGGGAATACATTTAGAGATGTGCCTTTTCAGACTGAGTTAATTCTTTTTTAACTTACACACTTCATTATGGTTTCTGTTGTGAGGAGTTTCACTGTAAAGAACTGAGAAGAAGTATTAGAAGAGAATAGTGAGCCATATGGATAAAAGGAGTCTAGTGGGGAAGAAATAATTGAGGGGTGGTGCTGTCATCTAATAAGTTATTGCTAGAGTACGGAGGCTAACAGATGTGGCTCACCGTATTTTCTGCCTGTGATCAAGTAACACTTCCCCTTCCTGATGTGGTATGCCAAGGTCCTTGACAAGTGTCTAGGCTTCCGAATATCTCTTGTTTTGCCCCTGCACCTCCTGAGTGTCTCTGAAGTGTCCTGAGCTCTCCAATGTTTTTGACAAGATTATTCTCCCCTCTCTTTCCTCATCTGCCAGCTGTTTGGTTGGGAGCAGGCAGCTAGCTGCAGCAGTGTGTGCTGTGCATGGATTTATCGGCTGGTGGGCTGTCCCTGTGTTTGGTGGGTCTGTGTTTGTGTTGTATTTGCTGACTTGTTTTTTATGAAACGTAAATTTCTCCAAGTATTAAGTTCTTAAAGCTTTCTGTCTGTTTTGGCTTAAATTAACCAGTGAATTTCTAAGCAATAGAAGGATGGGGCAGGAAATTAATTATATAATCCTCATTTCCTTGGGAAACAAAGAAAAAAAATTACCCATAAACAAAAAGTAGGTTCATTCAGGATAAGAAGAGAGGGGGTTTAGGTTGCATGAAAACTATGCCTTGTTGCAAATTTCCAGAATCCAGAAAAGGAAACAAAAGGACAATGAGCTGTGTGTAGTTCTGAGATAGGAGGATCACATGTGTGGCTCATAGGTTGAATCTGGCTAGGGAACAGTTTTATCTTGACTTTCAAGTTCCCTGGAATATTCAGGTGTCACTGCAGCGTGTACTAGGAGGGTGTAAGATGACATAGAGATCCTCAAGTTAGTGCTGACCTGAATTGGCTGTGGTGCTTCTGAATCCAAGCTGATGCAGGCAGAGTAGGGGTTGAGCGGCAGCAGCAGTATTAAATAAAGCCTGAACATAAGAAGCCGCATTTTGTACTTAGGCCTGTTTTTAAACACATCTGTTAAATGTAGGGTGGATCGAATGTCAGGGTATCGGATTTATTCAGCCACACGGAATCTGTTTAATGTTGCCTTATGCTCACTCTCATGTCTGTAGTGGAAACTATTCAGGGAGCGTTACCTGGTATTATTTTTTTAATTGTCACTTTAAGGATGATTCGCTGCATTATTTGCTGATGACAGTAAAGGCTTGTGTGATACGCAAAATTACTGGTTTCCTGGTTGGATGTGTGTTATGTTATCACCACTGTAGTGTTATAGATCTTTTGAAATAAAGGTTGCCATTAGGTCTTTATTGACTTTAGGTAACAGAGTAGGCTACCTTTTAAAATAAATAATCTAACCTCTAATGCTCTACAGACTTCATTTTGACAAGCTCCTTGTGGGCTGAGATGAAACTACAATACTTGCTGTAAGAACAGTTGATATATTCAGAGTGAAGTTCTTCTTGAATTCTGTTCATTTTCAATGCTTAGCACTTTTGCAAATTGGAACTCTTGGTGTTCAAGATGAACATGCAGGAAAGCAAACACAGAGTCACTACCTGATTAAAAATGTTGGCTTGTATTACCGCCCATCAAAATACAGGGGATCTGTAAGAGAGGAAACGGTCTTGCTGAGTTCCGAGGGACCTTCAGAAACTCTTTTAACCATTAGTTCATACCTATTCACCCTATTCCCAGCCTGATTCAATTACACTCCTTCCATCCTTTTTAATGATGTGAGGCATTCACAGCTCATACTCTCAGACTTTTTCCTGAATATTGTCAGGTTTTGGACTGCATAAGGCAAAGGTCTTATATATAAAGCTAAATGGGCTCCTGGGGATTAAAGTTGAAATTTCAAGTCAGCATTTAAGCCTTGCACTCCCTAATTTTTGGGTATTTAACTCTTGGAGGTGGGAGATGTTTTCACATTTCTGTGTAAATCTGTTTCTGGAGTGAGATGGAGAAACTTTGGGATGTTTCTGAAAGTTAATTGCAAGACAGCAAGCAAGTGTTGAGTTTGTGAACTAGTAGGTCACATTCTGCAGAGGAACATATACTTTGATGTGAAAAGTGAGAGGTTGAATTTGATTGACGTGAATCTTACAGGTATTTTTGTTTTGTAGTCTAAAATAAGATGTTTCCCTAACCGGTATCTTCTGAAATATAAATTCTTGGTAGTAATTTCCTTTCATATCATAAACTTATTGTTTTATCTGATATGAGGAATCCACTTAGTGATACTATTTCTGTGAGCATATTTTCCTCACAATTTCTTTGAGTAACTAAAATTATTAAAATATCAATTTTAAAACTAAATTATGCACACAAGACCATTAATCATTAAAAAAACATTTCTCAACTTACATTCTCACTTGTAACTTTGCTCTAGAATGTTGATTCAGTGATGTTAACTGGAAACTGTACGAATTAGCTAAAAAATCCTACAAATTTATTATCTGTTGTTTTGCTATCAACTTTTGTTGTTGATGTGTTTCTTTTTATTTCCAGAACATTTGATAGCAGTGTACATTGCTTGGCAATGTATATTTAATCTTGTCATTTGCAGTTAAGTAACAGATCTTGTAGCTGCTGGTTTTCTTTCTGTTCTTATTTAAAAATTTTCTATAGGTTTTTTATTAGGTCAGATTTGAACCATTTTTACTGAATGTTTCTGTTGCTAATTATATTTACTGTATCTCTCCATTTACACTGGTGAGACACCAAGGAAGTATTTGAGAACGAGGTAAAGAACTTGTTAATCTGACAACTGAAATATAATTAGCACTAACAAAAAGAAGAGTAGGAAAAGAGTAGTGTCTTGTCATCCTGGGTAGAAAGGAAGCTGAGATAGTATTATTTTCATGATGGCGAGAAGGTCCCAGGTAACCCCTGTATGACATAGCACAGATTTTTCTAAGCAGGCTATCTCCATTTAATTTTTGGCTTCCATAAGTCCATGTAGCTGCTTCTGTCTGTTTCAGTGTGAGTAGGATCAGATGCAAAATTAATCTGAGAAACAGAAATGGCTGTGCTATTCTTCATTAGTTGTCCGAGTGCTAATGTGGTGATTGGTGGTGTTGGTTCTCTTGACTACAAATATATAATTGCAATTTAAATATTTTCTGTGTGGAAAAAAAGTTTTAATGTTTGTCACTATTTTAAGGTCGAATAACAACAAACAAAATATTCTTAAGTCAGGATAGGTACATGACTGTATCTTTTGGCTAAGAAATCAATATATAGCAATCATTTTAAATGGTGCTAGCTGAGGAGATAGTCTTTATAGTAGGAGTTTGTATCATAAAACCAGAATGTTGACTTATAACTCTTGAAAACTTCTGGTTTTGAGCACATCTGCTGCTAAATTAATCTGATACTTATTTCTCTTATGAGTATGTTAGACAGTAAATAATTTTCTTTATTCACCAGCTTACATCCGCCATCTGTTGTCTTTTTTTCTCAGGTTTGAGTGTTAGTCTATTAAACCACTCCTCATATGTAAGCCTTTTGTATTTTATCCATTTTTATTGACTTATTTTGCCTTTCTCTGACCTTGGTGGTATTTTATTCTCTCAGGTGGTGGAACAGAGAGTAGACCAAAACTGTACAACGTATACAAGATGTAGGCACATAATAAGTAAATAAAATAGCAAATTTGGGTTTCTTAACTTGCTGGCTCTTTTCTAATAAATTAAAATGTTTGCTTCATAGTTTGCTTTTTGACTACTTCCAAGCATTCTGCTTTAAAGATTTTGATTTTTACATAGACAATATGATTTGTAGATTAAAATTGTAAAAGGAGTACTAAACGAATGCAGAGATGATTTTACCACATGGATGAGGATGGACTAATGAGTCTATATAACCTTTTTAGGAAAAGTACCATACTGATGCCAGCTGTAGAGTTATTCTTCTGTCAAAGTCTTTTTAGCTTTGTTTATTTTCCTTTGCAGTTACTTGTCTGTTCATCTAAACCCAGATTCTTCCTTAAAGTCAGCTCATGGCACGAAGCAGTTTTTCAAGTAGCCAGAACATTTTCATTGCTGTTGTCTTTTACAGTAGATTTGTAGTATGTTATAGAAAGCAGCTTAGCATAAGAACGGGTTTCCTGAGTATCTTGTATTCATAGCAAAAGCATCAGTATTTCCACATGCTTCAACACATTACCAGCGTGGTAGGCTTTTTCACTTGTATCCCTTTTTATGCTTCTGCACATAACACCTCTATTTTAGGCATCTGCTGCACAGCACTGTTGTTTCCTTCTTGTTTGAGACTCTTGCATGCTTGAGGTAGGTGGCCAGCCTTACCTGTGATCTGTAGATTGACTGTGGCTCTGTTTGACATGGGGTCACAGAGCAGGAGTGAAGGAGCTCTGATGAAATACACGTCTTGTGCCATTGCTGTGCATGAGTGGTAATTGCTCCTCTGTAATTTGACAAGGTGGGCTTTCAAGGGCTGTAAGGAATGCTGTGCCCTCCACCCCATTTGTGCTACTCAAACCTGTGTGGTGCTGTCATTCTGCCCTGAAGTTTCATGGATTTGTCAAAGGAAAAAAATAGTTGTCTAATATTGAATAAAATGTTAAGTGAATGTTTATTGAATTTAGTCCAAACTTACTTGAATGCTAATTAAAATCCAGTCCTCAGCAGGAAAGTAATTTATCATAAAAAAGTACATCCCAAGTTACACCCAATGACAAAGACTTCTGTGATATGGTGTAATGTTCTGCTGCAGCTACTAATTTGGATTTTTTGCTGAACTGGAGAATAATGTGTTTTATACTCAGTATCTTAATTTGCACCACAGTATTGATGCTGGGACTGAGACTGTGTGGTGTATTTGTTGAGGGGATGGAATGCACCCTTGCTGAGTTTGTGGGTGATGCCAGGTAGGGGAACAGTTGGTGTGCTGGAGGGAAGGGCTGCTACCTGGACAAAAGGTGGAAGAATGGGCTGAAGGGAACCACATGAACTTCAGCAATGACAAATGAAATGTCCAGTCCTGTGCAGCACTACAAGCTGTGGAGAGACTGCACAAAAGGGCTTGAGGGTCCTGGTGAACAGCCAGTTCAATATGGACCAGCTATGAGCCTCTGCAGCAACACAGATTGACCCTGTATCCAGCTTTGTTAACCCAGTATGGGAGAGAGACAAACTGGAGAGACTCCAGCAGAGTGCTGCTGAGCTGATGGGTGCGTGGAGAATGTGTCATGTGAGGGGAGGCTTTGGAAATAGGTTTGTGTAGTCTGGAGAAACCTGAAGAGGACTCTTACTGCAGCCTTTCACTGTAGAAGGGGGTATAAGAAATGGAGATGCCTTCTTTGGGTGCACAATGGAGGCACCTGAGGCAATGCTCTAAGGAAGAAATGCTCACAGTGAGGGGGTGACACCTTTCCTGCCTTTCCTCTTGGAACCAGTAGTCCCTGGAGAGGTCATGGAATCTTAGTCCTTGCAGAACTTGGTTGGTTGAGGCCCAGGTTGGAACCTCCCGTAAAGGTGGTCCTGCTCTGAAGCCTCTTAGATCACCAGAGGTCATTCCCAACCTAAATCACTCTTATGATAATGCCAGTGTTATATTTTCTAGCCAGTTATTTTCAGCATGTGGTACTGGAGTTTCAGCTGAAGTCCAGCATAGTAGAACTTTTTTGTTTGCTTTTAGAAAGATACACACTTTTACAATTTAATCAATATAAAATTCAGGTGGTGCTTTATTTTCTTTGATGTGCAACTTTTCATCTCTGGTGTCATCTTGGCAAGTAGAGACTTGGTATAGAAAAAGTCTTAAATTGAGAAAATTAAAACTTAATCAGGCATTTCAGCTGCCTCTCAAATGTTGTGATTTAACCTGGCAGGCAGTTAAGTACCACACGCCTGTTTGGTCACTGCCCAGTGGGATAGGGGAGAAAACTGTGGCATTGGGGGGGGGGCACATATATCACATGGGTTGAGGTAAAAACAGTTTAATAGGAAAGAAAAGTGGAAATAATAAGAAAGTACAAAACAAGAGATGCACAGGGTGGTTGCTCACCACCCACTGATTGATACCCAGCCAGTTGCCCAGCCAACTCCGTGCAAGTTTTTGTTCAGCTTGATGTCATTTGGTATGGAATACACCTTTGGGCAGTTTGGGTCAGCTGTTCTGTCTGTGCTTCCTCCAGCTCCTCACTGGTAGGACAACAGGAGGACCTGACAAGTCCTTGACTGCTTAGCAACAACTAAAACATCACTGTGCTATCAACACCATTCTCATCCTAAATCCAAACCACAGTATTATACCAGCTACTAGGAAGAAAATTAACTATTCTAGCCAAAACCAGGACCATTCTGTTTGTGCTAAATGCTTGAATGTTTTAGATTTTAGGGCCACAAGGTAGTCCTTCTTGCTTAAGAAAATGCAAATATTTTGTTGAATGTACAGTTCTAAAATCACTTCATCTTTCATTATTTCTCATTTTACTCCCCCTGTCTGATATTACAGAAAGCTTCATGGTCCCCAGGTGTTTTTTTTCCTCTTCTCAGCTTACATTTTGGACAAAGTTTTATGGAGCTTTTATTTGCAAACTTGCTTAAAACTTTAAACTGTTAAATAAGTCATCATAGGCATAGTCAAAATAAAATAGAATTAATAATAATTTGCATCTAAGTCAAGCCTAACTTTTATTTAACTATAAAAGTATGGTTACCTACTACTATATTAAAGTCAAATATTTACAAGTGACATTTAGCGACTGTAAAATTTAAGAGGGTCATACCACTGAAGCTTTGGGATTTGTGGGCTGATACAAACCCAGTCTTTTCAGACTGAAATGCTAAATTAGCAGTTGACATCTTCACATCATGCAAAATGTTTTTGTATTTTCAGTTTAGTTTCTTTCAATGACTGGAATATTCAAAGCTGAGAGACTTCTTGGTAGTTGGAAAACCAAAGTAACTTGTGTTCATTTGTTAATATGTGAGTGTAAAAGCAAGATGTCAATAGTGTATTAGTTCCACAGTTTTCCACTACAGAACAGAAGGATCTGCCTAAGTCATCTGAGGATAATATTTCACATGTTTAATAAATTGGGTAATTTAAAAGATGCTTTCTTCAACTTTTTTCCAAAGCATGTAAGGTCACTTGATGTATATTTATTTAAGTTGATTTCCATCCAAAAGCAGTTTTGAAAAAGAATAGTAGATTAATCACCTATTAAATAAGAAATAACATTCAGCATTTTGTAACAAAATGGAAAAAATTAAAATCCTGAATGAATGCATGTTAAATTGTGTAAATTTATTATGTTGCCTTTAGGGATTTGGTTTAGTAGGGGACAGGTATGGTTGGGCTCTAATATCTCAAAGGTCTTTTCCAACCTAGTGATTCTGTGATTCTTGTGGTTAAGAAAAAGTAACGTGAGCATTAATGTAGCAGCTTCATTTAGTGGAATATCAGCATATTTTAGCATCTAAATGATTGAAAAAAAGATATCTTTAGAAACAATGAGTAGCAATGCAAAATCCGAACCTAACATTACTATTTTATGCTAAGATTTAAAGCTGGTTGATTTCACTGAGAGCAGTAGATAATGAAAATCTGATGTTGCTCACTGTTCTGTCATTTCTAGGTGAATCTTGATTTTTAACTATCTAGTATCTATGTAACGATTTTTTTTTCTCAGTAATTGTTATTCTTTTTTTGCTGCTGGATTTAAGTTTACTGGGGGAAGAAAACCCAGCAGAAGAGTTTCAGTCACTAGTTTAGATGACTGTAGTGACTTTGAAGACTGTAATCTTCTCCCAAAGTTTGGTTTTTAAAAAATTTTGTTGTCATAAAGCCATTATTTTTTTCTTGAGGTTTTGTTATGTTTTTCCTTCCAAGATGTTTTCTGAAGGAAAAAAAGATATTGACTAGCTTCTAAAATGCACTGAAATGAGGGAGTTGTTATATTGCTATTATAATAGGGATTTGTTATGGTGATAACTATAAAAAACTTATGGGATCGTCAGACTTGATTCCATATTCAAGAGTATCTTTGAGGCCTTTATTTCATATTACTTGATAGGAAAAAAGTATGTTGATTAAAATAAGGATTCTTTTTAACTTTAAGCAAACATTTATTTAGAAACATTTTTACACATTTTTTAAGCCTTTATCCTTTTTTCCTCTCTAATATGTGCATTTCCTACAGTTATTTCTTTAAAATGTAAATTTAACTAATAATGTGTGTGTCTTAATGCTAACAGATGTTGGTGTAAAAGTTTTATCAATTATGTTTTAAATATTAGTTGATATAATATCTCATTATATTGCCTAATATTTGTATTATGCAATGAAAGAGAGTAATAAGTGTTGTATAATGTACTTCTACATTTTGAGATGGAAAGAATTTTGCTATCTAAAGCTTAATTTAGAGTGTTATGAAGTGCTTGGAGCTCTATAGGGATTAATGCATATGGAATAGATGTTTTGTGCATTTTTGAAACTGTTTTTTACTTTCATGAGGTTGCAGAGAACTGGGAATGAAAACCTAGGCGTTCTGTATTCATGTACATGCAGTCTTTATTGTTAGAGTCAAAAGGCTTAATGGGTGTGGTAAAGAGAAGCTATCACCTGGTGTTGCTTGGAATTTTAAGGCTTGACCCTGGGGCATATTGTTCCAAAAGTAATTTAAGAGCATCACAAGTACTATAAATGTATCCAATATAAAACAATTATTTAAAAAAAAAACCAAACCCAAAACCTCTTCCAATAATTTCTAGATAATATTAAAAGAATCTGTTCAACAGTTTGTAACTCCTCCTTGGCTTAGCAATAGCTCATTTTGTGTCCCATCCCTGTATCACAGCTTTCTCTTTCAACATGGTTGAATGAATGTAGTCTCATTCCTTTGTGGATTCCTTCATTGTCTACACTAGGTATATTGTGTGTTGGTGCTCTGTTCACTCATCTAATTCTAACATTAACATGTTTTTTATTGAACTGTAAACTAAAGCTTAATATTTCCAGCAACAATGTTGTTATTCTCATAAATGTCTCATTCCGTACAAATTCCAGGTCAACACAACATTTAGTAGCAGGCTTTCTCTCCTTTTTTACTGCAGAAGAGAATCATGATGTTATTTTGGTATTTTATAATTCACTTGTGTCTAATTTAATCTGTACAAATTATGTGTAAAACTCTTGAAACTGTCCCATCGTTAGTAGTATTAAACCAAAGATATAGTTTTCTCCAAATTGAAAACTGGTTAAATCACTCTTTTGCTCTTTATTAAATGACATGTTTTTACAAAGTTTTCTTTTACACGGTTTAGAAAACTTATTAAGCAGCCAAATATGTTTTATTAATATTTTCTAATTATTTCTTTCTGCCTAGGTGGAGAACGAACTTGCGGTGTACATGAGCTAATCTGCATTAGAAAAGGTAAGCAATGATTTGTGCAAGTGAACTTCTTAGCTTGTGAATAGTACTGGTGAGAAATCTACCTAATGATATGGTCTTACATTTTCTGGGTCTTGGTGTTGCATCTTTGTGTTTCACAATGTTTTGATGCTGACACTGTCAATGAAAAAAAGAAATGAATGTGAAATTCTGAAATAAAACCAGAATTTTCTCAATAAGAAAATAGTTACTGAGTTACATGGAAGTTATTGTTCAGTTATGATAGGAAATAAAACCCCCTTTGATCTTTGCCTTACCCAGTTCTTTGTAGTGGTAATAGAAAGTTGTGAGGGTATTTTAAATAACGGAGGTAATGAACTGGCAATTTCTGTCTCTGTTTTCAGTTGAGACCCTAATGATTTAAACTTCTTTGAAAATAACTGTATCAGTAATTGATAGAGCATGAAACAGAGATGAGCTCGAGGACTTCTATAGGTTTAAAGCTGAGTTACAATTGAAGTTGGAGTTTGACAGTACTGCTCAGTGCTATAATAACTAGATACAGTTCTGTTTTCTGTCCTCTGCCAGCCCCACGCTCCTTCTGTGGTGTTTCTGTTGAGTCTCTGTGTTCTCATCTGAAAGCTAACCTGAACAAAGCAAAGTAGTACTTCAATGATTAGTTCCTTGCATTGGCTTGCTGTTAGGTCAGGAGAGTCTTGGTGCTTTCAAAAGGACAGGAGTAAAAGTGTGGTGGGAGAGGAGGAGGGTTGCAAGACTTTCATAACCTAGTGTTAGACTGTCTCAGTAGTATTGTCAAACCACATTGTACTTGGTAGGAAGAAATTTTGAGCAGCCTCTGAATAGAGCTTAGTTTCCATTGCATTCACCTAAAGGTTTTGGTAAAATCAGTTTTTTCAAAACATTCACTTAGTATCTCCTAACTTCAGAATTAAGCCTACTGCTTAAGGTAAAAAAATAGCTTTATGATCACAAGTCATATTTCCAAATATCTAGTAAAAAGATTTTACTGAGTGTTGTGTATGGTTTGACAGTAATTAAAAAACTTTTTTCTGATTTTTTTTTTTTTTAAACATTGAATAATTTCATTCTTGCTTTTTTTAATTACTACTTTTGCATTTGGCAGGGGAGATGACTTTTTTCTTCTTATCCTTTGGTGAGCTTTTTGTGTTGTTTTTAAAAGCACTTTGTTGTCTCTTTCCATTGATGGATAAGTTGGTACACACAATGCTCTGTATTCTTTCTGTAATAGGCTCTTTTTCTTTCTGAATTATGAAACTCTTTGGAAGTTTAGGAAGTTTCAAAATCTGTTAATCTTGCTAACCCCTGTTTATTTCAGGTGACTGAAATGACTTTAAGAAAAAGGGTTTTTTTCTGCATTTTTGGAGGCTGTCCTGTATGGTTTTTTAATGTTATTGCTGGGCAGATAAATTGAAGAGCTGTGCATTTTTTTCACATTTCTGTTAAGATTTAAACATTAAGATTCTAACCTCCATTTGTCATTGATATGATACTATAAGCATTGGTTTTTAAATAACGGTTGCATGGAACCTGTGTTTTAGCATAGGTAGCTATAAATTAGCACAGGGAGAAGCGTGATTAAAAGAGAAGAATCCTCTTAGTGCCATTTATACTTGCAGTATGTTGGGATCTTTATGTGAGTTTCCATACATATTCTAACCTTGTGTGCACCCAGGCCCAGCCATGTTGCTGACACAGTTCTCCTTGTAGTGTGTGGAGTGGGTACATTCTTGTCTGCCCCTCTCCGTACTTGAGGTGTGTGTTTAAAGCAGAAGGTGCTTGCTTTCATACTACACATTTTCTAGTCCTGTAGTGTTTTGGTTACTTTATCTAAGACTTTACATAATCTAATACATATTAAGATGTTTTTATTCTCTAATAGCCAGGCTATGAAGAATACTTCATTTGTCAGTTGTCCTGCTTGTTTGCCAGGATCAGAGTGCATGCTCAAGATACATACTGACCTCCTTAGGGTAGGAAGGCCTTTCCAAGCAGAGAATTTTTGTCTCCCAGCCGGCAAAAGATCACATCAGACCTTCCAGCTGTGTCCTTAATCACAGAATCACAGAATCGTAGGGGTTGGAAGGGACCTCGAGAGATCATCAGGTCCAACCCCCCTGCCAAAGCAGGCTCCCTATCTCATATTACACAGATAGGCATCCAGACGAGACTTGAATATCTCCAGCGAAGGAGACTCCACCACCTCCCTGGTCAACCTATTCCAGGGCTCTGTCACCCTCACTGGGAAAAAGTTCTTCCACATGTTGGTGCGGAACTTCCTATGCAGCAGCTTACAGCCATTGCCCCTTGTCCTGTCCCCACAGACCACTGAAAAGGGACTGGCCACTGGGTGCAAATTTCAAGCTTATACATGATGAATTTGAAAGGTTTTGTGGTTTTCCCCTTTGCTGTCTCTTGGCTGTGACCTAGTCTGTGAGCTCACTGTGGAAGTTTGATGGACAAATTAGGTAGTCACATTGAAATGTGGATAGTTCCCTGTGGTCTTGTCCTGTGCTAGGGAAGTTCGTACTTTCCTCCTCTCCTTTTTCACTGGTGTCTGTGTGACTGTGGCACCAGGGGAGTACACCCTGGCACTCCTAGCATTCATTCACTTCTTTTCATTGAATGCTATCTATGAAGCCTTGAGATTTGGTGCGGTGTGTGACAAAATGGTTCTGCATTTGCTGTTTGAAAGTCTCCAGTGCTTTCTGACAGGTGATGGTATGTAACTGCAACTGCCAGATGACTGTAGTTAGTGTCTGCATGGAACCTCTGAAAGAAAGATTTGTAGTAAATAGCCAGTGTAAGTGACTACAGTTCTTGGAGCTATCAAGTGTATGCTTCTGCTTTGCTTGTCCATCCATCTTTTTCACTGTCCTTCCAAAGGTGATGTTGTGAAGCAACTAATATGATAAACAGCGGTATTCCATCTTATTTGCTCTGCACTGAATAGGAAAAAGGGAAAAGCAGCAAGTAAGTCTGTGTCTTTCTATGAATAATGCAAAGGCAAACTTTCCGGTTTCAAGTGATAGAGTGTAATTAGAATTTGTATGGGGATTATACGACTTGAAGAACACCTGTTGCTGGAGATTAGTTTTCCTTTCTGGTTAGCAAAGTAGCACATTCCTAAATTGTCTCTTCAGTTTTGCTAGAAAAATAGGAAATATGGGGTATCCGATGATGAAATGTGGAAAGGAACCAGGAAGGTTAGCGAGGCCATGTGTGATCACACTATTTAGCTCAAATTATTTGATGAAAACTTCTTATCTAAATATGATGACATAACTGTAAAAATAAACCCCAAAGCTTACCAAGGAAATGTCTGCTCTAAGAATATTCACCTGTTACAATAAAAATAATCATGGAGGGGTAGGGTTTTTGAACATGAATTTTTTTAGGTACTTTAGGCTGCAGTACTGGGACTACAAGCAGTCGTATCTTCATCTAAAACAGTTGCATTTTCATTTAAAAACATCCTTAAAATCTCTTTGCTAACAATGCTTTCGCTGAAACTAATTTGGTTTGTAGATTTATTTTTAGCAAAGAGGGAAAAATTTGCAAGTACCAGTTATTGTGCTTATTGTATATCTGAGTTTATCTGAATTGTCATGTAAATATGATATCAATACAGATGTCATATTTGCTAAGCACAGTTGTAGCAGTTGTCTAGCACAGCGTCTGCTCTCATGTCACATAACACTGTTCAAGCTGCATAGTTGCCCAAGGCAGATTGGGTCCACTTGTAGTCTGCACAAGAAGGATCACAGTACTTCCATAGTGTTTTGCTTATTCAGTTTCCTTTTAGCAGATTTGTAAATTTTTGAGAAGAATCTTAAAAAAGTGGATCAGGAGTAAGGTAGGCTTTTCTGGATAGTCTTAAAAACTTACCTGTATGTATTTTTAGAGGCTTTTAAATTGGGAAACTGGGGTGGGGTGTGTGTGTCCTGAAAATGCTTGCATTTTGTGGTGTAGCATCTAGGAACAGCAAGATACAAAACAAGTCCCTTTCCAGCTATGGAAAAGAACTTTAAATAAGTGTGATCAGTTATTACAGAAGTTTGGAAATACAGCACTGAAATCTCTGACTTCTGGTTAAACATAGCTGTGTGGTTGAACTCTTTGTGCAGTTTTGTATTTATGCACTGTTGAATTCTGGAAATTGGGAAAAGGTTTTTTTTCTTTTATTATAAATTAATTTCTTGTTTACGTCTGTTATTTAGTGCAAGTTTGTCATGTACACACACGTATCTGAATTCTTGTTTCTTGCCTGACAATACAAATTGAAGACTTGGCTAAGGAAAGAAGATTCCTTCTTAGTTAGTAGTGACCATGTCATGTCATTCAGTCACTTAGGCTTCTTGACAGCAGAAGAAGGTGACAGGGTTTTTCTGATATTCAGTTAAAGTTTTGCCTTTAGCTGGATATCTTCCTAACAGATGTTTTTGAGAGATTAGTGAGAATTACATGAGGCTGTTGCTTTGGTTATTTGCTAGGGATGTAAAAGAATTTAGGGAAGGTAAGGTCAGACTTGAGAAAATTGTATTGTTTTGGCTATGCAGTTCACTGTAGCTAGACTGCTAGTCTTACTCGAAATTGGCTGTTGTTAGCTGTACTGATATTTTAATTAAGGCTGTTTACAGGTGCTGTTTGTACATGAGACAGACTTGTAATGAGTGTTTATGGTGTTGAGCTGTAACTGAAGAAAACCCCTCTTTAATATGTGCTGATATATGTAATACTTTACAACATGCAACTGACATTAAAGCAAAAAATGCATGGCCAAGTTATTTTTAGGTCTCTCTTACCTTTCACCATTTGTGTATTTTTGAAGTAATGCAAAGTGATCCATTGCTGAGTTAGAAGTATTTTGTATTAATTCATGGAAATATAGACTGAGTACCTAAGTAATGTCTGAGTTGTGCACATTTTAAAAATTATTTTTAAACCCTTTTTCCTTTAGCAAGATCTTCTTTTCTTTCTATTGTTGTAGCAGTCTCCCAAACAAAGAAAATTATTCAGCAAACTGCCTTTGTGACTAATAATGGAACAGAAGTGCTTTTTAATATGCAAAAGAAAGGAGTTGCAAAAAGGCAATGTCTTTGGTTGACAATGAAAAATGTCACTTTTAATAATAATTTTGAAAAGATAAGAAGGTACGAATTTTTGTTTTGTCAGAAGTATATTTTAAGTAGAACCATGTCCTCTTTAATGTTCTGGTCAACTATCCTTATCCATTTGCATGTATCTGAATGTTGTTACCAACTGCAGTTTGTTGAAGTGGAAAAAAAGATAATTATTCATGAGTTTTATTTTACAAGTAGAAGCATTACTTTATTGGAAGTCAAATGCATCTGATATATTACAGGTTTTTGATAGGCTACACTAACTGCATGCCTCTGAAAAAGTGGCCAAATAATTTTTCCCCTTTCTCTCTACTGTCATCCAGTTGGTAGAATTTCTAGCTCTTTGTCAAGAGAAAGGTGATACCACAGATGGTAACAAATTACTCTAAATTAGGTAACCTTACATTAACATAAAACATGATGAATACATGTTGTTTCTACTCATTTAAGGGTTCAGATGTGGACACTACAAAGTAAAGTGCATTTTGTCTTTAGAGATACAAGTAAAACCTCTTCATTGAAAAGCATACACAATTAAAGCTACTTTTATAATGTCGGCAGAAAATAGTAATTAATCTGTTCATAATGTTAACTAGTTAACTTAAAATTTCTTCTAGCATGGAAGAAAAATATGTATTTCCCTATTGATGCCCTTTATCCCATGAATACTAAACTTGATAGATCTGGGTGATGTTATAAAAGTATGGCTATGTTTTAAAAAATGAAAGTAATAACGTTAGAATTAATAACATTGGATCATACACTAAACTTTGTGCCCTGTTGGAAAACTAGTCTGTATTTATACAACTAAATGTTTTCTTTGTTATTGATGCCTTCAGAGAAGCAANTGCACTACGTATTGTTCTGTAGCATGTTTTGTGTGTAAGAACTATGCTATAACCAAACCCTGGCATTTCTTCACTTAAAATGTTCATGTAGTGCTTTTTACTGCACAGTAGTTTGCTAGGTATACTAGTTAATCATGGTGCTGTTCAGAAATCTGAATCCTGGATTGCCTCACACTTCGTTAGTTGTAGCGGCCAATAGGAAAAAATGGTGTTTTACAAGATGTTTATTATGGAGAACTCTCCCTCCAACCAACCCCCCACTCCCCCCCAAAAAAAAAAAAAAAAAAAAAAAGGAAGCAGAAGTTACTTTGTAGTAGCTGTGATCTTCTAAACTGCAAGCTTCTAGATCCTGACAGGTCTTTTGCCCTGGGAGCATTATTTGAGAGTGTTGTTGAAAGTCTGTTCTCACTGCTGTACTCTCACCTGCAGTGTGGAGAATGCAGTCATGCAATAAGCTACGTAATTGCAACAAGTTACTGGGATTTGGAGGTAGTCAAAGTGATTCCATGATCTGTGTCTATTCCAAGTAGCAGTGTGATGTTTCCTTCGTTCTTTCTTGTTAAAGATTTCTGGTGTGAGATACTACACGGGTGAGTTCTGTGTTGGAGAGGAAAGGCATTGAGGGA
Source organism: Zapornia atra (assembly GCA_013400835.1). Taxonomy (NCBI): domain Eukaryota; kingdom Metazoa; phylum Chordata; class Aves; order Gruiformes; family Rallidae; genus Zapornia; species Zapornia atra. Next base: position 189,900 of record VZTU01009220.1, read on the forward strand.
CTGGTAAACCAGCAGGGGTGGCAGGCGGACAACTTCCTCAGCCCGTAAGAATTTAGAAGTGGAAAGATATCTTGTCAGAAATTCAAACCTTCATCTCAGAGTATGGCTTCTGTTATTTCTGAACTCTACTTAGATCAGGGATAGTTTGGAGCCTAGGGTCCTCTTTTTCCCCATAATGAAATTTCTCTTCAAAAGCCAGATTTAGCATGGTGTTTTGAAAGAAAGGGGAAAGAATCCTGACAAACTGCAGAGGCAATATTAGAACTGAAACAAGTATTTTTGTGCATTTATGTATGTGAACCAAGCTATGTATGTGAACCAAGCTATGTATGTGAACTGAACCAAGACCTTTTTAACACAAACTATAATTTTGAATATATTGAACATTGAACTCCATTTGCCATAAATATTTAGTCAAGTAATTTAATTGCTCATAATAAAATTAAATGAATTGAATTTTAAAAATCAAAATACATTCTAGACTTTCTTCCTGTGTGAAGGAAGTCCAGGAACCTAGATGTTAAACCATATTTTTTCTTATTATCCTTTGTAATTAGATGTTAAGAAAACAAGGGGGGAGGGTGGGAGCAGGCAGTCGGGCAAAGTCCTGATTTATCTTTGTGGCAGTGTAGAGTGTCCTTCAGCCAGTGTAAAGTGACATAAAACAAATGAAGAAACAAAGTTGCTATTATTCCTGATAATTTTCCACTGGAATAAAAGTGGCACTAGTGCTAGACTAGTGTAGTTGTGTTATAATTCCAGTATTGTTTTTAATGTAAACAGACACATCTATTTTTTCTAAATGTCAGGTGTTTGAATTTTTTTTATTTTTTTGACTATAAAATGCATCATGCTTAATTTCAGATAATGTAAGTTTTCTGTTTTCCTCTGTATTACTTTGAAAGGCTTATAAAGAGAATTTTTAAAGGGCATTGTTATTGCATATAGAAAAGTAAATAAGCACTTTCATCCCGATTTCATTCTGTCAGTTTTTCAAAACTTCTGAAAGGTTCTTGTTACTAAAAATTGCTAATAATTTTCTTATATAGGAAATGCTCCTTTCTGTTCTGTGTTAAATTGTCACTTCATGTTTATAGTGATTTTAAATTGCACGTCACTCAGGGTAATATACTAGATATAGATATTTAAAGTGTTGAAATGCAGGTGGCTTATGTTGCATGTGCTCGTAATTTTTGCCAGAGAGTGTGTAAAACTGCTGTATAACAACATGCAAGAGGCAGGAGAAACAAACACATAGGAAGGAATATCGTTAAGAACAGCAGTATAATGTGTATTTAACATGTAAGCTGACAGATGTAGCCATCAGCAGTGGGCTAAGTTAAGAAGTCTGTGCTGCAGAAGAAAGGCAAAATACAAGCTTGAATTGAAGGGGGCAGCATCTTTATACAGAAAAGCATCAGTTGTAATGTTACGTGAACATAGCTTAAAGAAAACACCTATGCTGGTAGGTGTAATGATAATGTGTAAGTATCCTAATAGTAATGTTAGCAACCACATAGAGTTACCTTGTCTGTAAACCAGTGCAGGCAGTCAAGAATTAAATTTTTTAAGTCTGACACAACACTGGATAAAATATTGTCCCCTGTAAGTGTAGCAGTTTGTCTAGGTAAGCTGGGTTCTATTCTCTGGGGATTGATTCTTCAGGGACTCCAGCAAACAGAATGATAATGACAATTGTGCTAAATTAGTGTGAAACTTTGTGTATTGCATTTACCTTGTTGAATTAAAGCTGTTTTGGATGAGCACAAAATCTTAGGTAGCCTGAGTTCTGTTACTTTTAGAGAAGAGACCATCCTATCTAATTAGTCTTAAAAGAAAAATACTTACATGTAAATGACACCTTCGAAAGTGCAGCTCTTACTTCTGTTGAGTAGTCAGTCACACCAAGCTATTGTGCTTCGAGCTGACTCTGAGCTATAAAGGGGTTTGTTTTTCCCATTGTGACATGAGTTGTCTGTGAGAAATAAATATGTGCTGTTTGGAGATAAATAATTCAAGCATGGAGAAAACACAGTCAAGGCATGAATCTTATTTTGTGGTGCGGTAACCTGTTCAGTTTTCTAAAATATGTTAATTTCTTTTGCAAGTCAGAAAGTTGGTATGAAATGACAAGCAGCAGTGAATAGCATTTGAATGAAAATATTTCTGAGCTGGACAGCACAGATTTTTACATCACTATATTTTGACATTACATGAAAATAACCTAACAACAATAAGACTAAAGACAAAACAGCAGTCCTGTTTAGTTGAAAGAATTAAAGCTAAAATATCTTAGATCAAGTTAAAAAATACTTACAATTTAATTTTAAATGCTTTTGTGCTAGTGTTTTACAGATAATTGAGGTCTTTTTTCATGATACCCCTAGTTAATTTGTGCACCAAAGAGATAGTATTGCATTTGTAAATTAATAATTAAAACATCACTAAGATAACTGTGGCTTTTTACATTACTAGCTGAGTAAGCAGTATGATGTGGAGTGTGACAGCTACAGAAATAATTGACTGGATGCTAAATAGAATCGGGGGGTACATACATATTTTAAAAAATACCTGCTTTTTAATATTGAATGCTTTTTAATATATTTGAGGATTTTTGTTGTTTTGGTGATCTTTAAGTAAAGATGCCAGTATTTTCTGAAGAGTTTAAAACGTCTCTTGGTGAAGAAAAATTCAGTGGCAGGGAAGTTATTTGAAAAAGAGATGCTAATTTGGTATTTAAGATGAAGAGATGGTAAGTTTCTGTGTTCCAATAATTCTCATTCTAGAGATGATAATAATGAAGGTGAATTAAAGTGATGTTAATGTAATACTTCTGTAATGAGTAGAACTTTCTATGCCATTTCCATAGCTAGCAATTCAATTAGTCTTAATAACTTTGTAGCAAGATGTTTGTTCTTTTAATGTTTCTGAAACACTATATTATTATGAATTTCAAACGTTCATTGGTTTTCTGAAGAACAGAGGATAATTATGAAGTTTATAAAAGTAGGACATTTGAATTTGAAATTTGATGATTGCAAAAGTATTGCCTTTCTGCTGATTTGTGGCTGCAGAAGAAACCTCTGAGAGTGTTTAAAAATGCTTTTTGTGGTGCAATTAATGCCCAATCCAATCAGAATTTATGACCGTGTGTTTTGAATCAAAATAAATCTGGTGCTGAATGTGGCACAGATGTATTTTATACGGAAAAAAAAGTACTTTCCCCCCCCTCCGGTCTATGAAGTATAACTGTTTGACACTTCAACTGTTAAAAATTAATTGAAGGATTAATGTGATGTATAAAACATCTATTCATAGATGGGAATCTGTACACATTTACATGTGGAAGATTGAAGTACAATTTTTTTTTCCCTTCCCTGGCTTTGTAATGGTAATACATTAAAGGTTTTGAACTTTATAATATACTTAATCTGTGAACAGACATTCTAAGACTCTCACATGGGTGCAAATTGATACGGAAATATAATTTTCAAGTCCTATGTTCACACTGAATTACATAAATAATTAAATAGTCTTGCTGCAGCTAAAGTTTCATTCTTTTTGTAAGGCAGCATCCAGTGTGTTTTTCACTCCAGAAAGATGTCATCAGATAACTGTGTTTCCATAGAGAACTATACAGTTTGTATATAGTGCCTTTGTTAACTCATTAGTATCCAGGAAGTACTCCAGATAAAACCCAAAAGCATTGTATTTTCAAGGTGCTTAGCTTGTGGTTAACTTAAGCACATATTTTGAGGTATCATTGCCAAACAATAGAAACATATGGGGCATGGGGGTGGGGTGAGGGGGGGGGGGAGAAAAGAAAACAGTTTTGAAGGATCTAATGTAAAGTACTGGAAAGTGCGCTTTTCTCTGAAGGTGATGTACAGTTTATCTGTCCTATTAAAAGGATATATTCACTGTCCCTTATTGTGGGTCATAGAATGATTGGAATTCATTCAATCTCCAGCTCAAAGCATTGCTGATGTTGAATGCAGGGAAAGCTGCTTAGGTTAGCCTGCTCCAGTAACAAAGCAATTACCCTCATAGATCAGCTTCTGTGATTCCATTTTCGGTATCTGTCTAGTCTTCCCAATTTGTTGTTGTTTTCTGCCTTCTCTTCACTTTCTGACCTGTTCTGTATCCTCCATCCTGATGTAGTACCTTCTTCATAACTCATATTGCCCATTTCCTCAGTAGACATTGTACCTAATGGCCACTATCTACTTCAGTCCCACTTCTGTCGGTCCCCATGTCCTGCTGAATCAGTTTCTCATTCCTGCCTTTTCTGTCACTGTGTTTGATAGGTGTTTGAATGGAACTATTGAAGAATGAAGATTTTTCTGCGCTCAGCCCAGTCTCAAGCCTCATTTGGGCAGGATCAGTAATTAAAAAAAACCTGCTTGTTGTTCCAGTAGCCTCAGATATTCTTTGTTATCCATATGCAGTCTTGGGAGGGGAGGGAGCAGGACCTGCAAGCCTAACCTTGGGAGATTTCTTCTGTTGTTGAAATTGAATATAGATAACCAGAGGTTTTTGTCAAAACTGAGAGCATTCTGATATTTAAGAAGATTTCATTAAAATGGTAAACAGTGACCTGAAAAATGAACAGCTGACAAACATAAAACCTTCCTTGCTCTAAATCAGAGAACACTAAGGCTTTTAAAAAAATAAATCAATCACCAATTTTGTGGTAGTTTTTATTCTTTAGCTTATTCTCAGTTGTGGCTTAATTTTTTAAAAAAATTTAACATACAAAACCCCTCCAATATGATGCAGAGAGTTGCCATAAACTTCATCTAGAACAAAGGATTTTAATTAAATTATGAGCAACTCTAAATGTCAGGTAATCTTAGTAGGATGTGCTGCAGCAAGACCTCTCATCCTGATGGACTAACTATATGCACCTTTGTATTTCTCTTTTTCTGTCTGAAAATAACACATGCTTCTCCCAGATGCACTGTTTTTAAAAAAAAATTATTCTGGCCCTATTAATCAGTTCTGCTACCTTCTTATATTTCTTCCTCTGCCTTGGACTCTAGTGGTTTGGAAGGTGAAGGTCAGATTTCAAAGGTAGTGAATTATTTCTAACTTTGTCTTCAGCTCTTCAAAAGTGAGTGTTCCCAACCTAACTCAGCTGAAAGTTGCTTATGTTTTTCCTAATTTTTCTGGTATGATTTAGTAAAACAGGAAAAAACCTATAAGTTTCATACTGACTAAAGAGAGGTTTTAGTCTAATCGAGTTTACATTTCATGCTTTTGGGTTTTCCTTTGTTGCAATTGTGATATTTCTTTGGTAATATTGTCAGGATGGGTGGTTGGAAGCTCTTAGCAGGTTCCTTTCCCTGTGAAAATTGTTAGGGTTCTAGGCACAATGTTGTTGTGATCTGTTCTGGTCAGAGATAAAAAGTGGAACAAAAATATTTTTTACAATTTCAGATTGTTCTGGATGCTCAGCTCAGTATAGAAGTGCAAATCTGACCAGTTCCTTTCAGACGGTGGAAGGTGCATTTCTTTTAATCTTTCTTTTTTTGTTTTTTTTTTAAACACAGCTGTATAATTATTTAAAATACACCACAATTACAAATGCTCCCTATCCTAGAAATAATGCCCCCCGAACAAATAGAGGGGGTTGTGGAACTGTGTTTCACTGGCAGCACTTTTACATAAACGTATGAGCCCAGATTTATGGAGGGCATATGTAGATAGACTTGGATAATAATTTCATTTGGAAGGCTCCTAAATTCAGCCCCCTCCTCAAAAGCAGGGCTAACTCTAAAGTTGGATTCTACAGCTCATCTAGGCCATCTGGTCCAGTACTTAACCCCTCTTACTCTCTAAATTTTTCCCTCATTCCCAACCCAATTTTCCTGTTTGCTACTTCTGACTCTTGCCTCTTGTCCTTTTGTGTTGTATCTCTGAGAATGCAGAGCCTGCTGCTACACAGCATTATACTCCTAAAGTGAAGTACCAAAATCTTGGCCAAGGGAATTAAAAAAATCTTACAAATCTTGGTAAATTTCCTTTCAACCCAATCCAGTAAACAATTCTGTGATTCATAAATCCTCCATAAATAAAAAATAAAATCCCACCCTAAAAATGGGATTTATGATATAGGATACTTAATTAAGTCTAGAGAAAACAGCAGGAAGAAAGAGACCTGTGAAGTCTTAGCTTTGGCACAGATGAATGCAGCTGTGGTCAGTCCTGAAAGGTGCATCTCTGTTGAAGCCACAGAAAATACTGAGTGTTAAGGTGTCTGTTACCTTAAGGTTTTACTCTGCATTTTTAGAATGTTGGTTTGGTATATGAGGCTATAATGTTTGTAAGTTGGTCAGCACACTACTGATAAACCAGTTAACAAATTAATAAACTTACAACTATGAATCACAGACCTGTAACTATTGCTAATTGCACACAATTCTTGAGCTCTAGTTCTACCACTTTTGGCTTACAAATTGCATCCAAACATTGAATTACAGTTGTATAATCCTTTAAACTCTCACATCGCTTGGTAAAAAAATTGCAAGTCTGTCATCCTTTAAATTCTCACATCAAGTCTTTCAGATGTACACCCAGTGGAGAGTCTGGTGGGTTGCCCAAGGGGCTTCCCTCTGATATCCTGGCAGCCTTGGTTAATGAAGTAGATCAGCTTTGTTTTAGTCTGTAGGCATTTGCACTCCTGTCAAAAGACCTGCCCTCACTTGTTCTTGAACTGCTTTCACAACTTGTTCACTATTTCTCACATTTCTAGATCCTTCTATATTGCTTTCACTCCCTAGTCTCCTTTCAAATAAACAAGGGACCCCTTAATTACTCTTACCGATTGGTCCAATTTTCACAGAATCGTAGGAAGGGACCTCCAGAGATCATCGGGTCCAACCCCCCTGCCAAAGCAGGTTCCCTAGGACAGGTCACACAGGTAGGCGTCCAGATGGGTCTTGAATATCTCCAGAGATGGAGACTCTACAACGCCCCTGGGCAGCCTGTGCCAGGGCTCTGTCATGCTCACCATGGATTTCTTCAGCATATTGGTGCAGAACTTCCAGTGTTCCAACTTGTGGCTGTTGCCCCTTGTCCTGTCCCCACAGACCACTGAAAAGAGGCTGGCCATTTCCCCTTGTGTCCCACACTTGAGATATTTATAAACATTAATCAGATCCCCTTTCAGTCTTCTCAAGGCTGAACAGCCCCGATTCACTCAGCCTTTCCTCACAGGGGAGATACTCCAGGCCCTTAATCATCTTTGTGGCCCTCTGCTGGACTCTTTCCAGGAGATCCCAGTTTGGACATCTGTTCTCAGATTTCATATTTCGAATATCATTGCCTAGGTAATCTTGGTCTTAAACAGTACTTCTGATGATGTGTTATAGGTGCTGATGGATTTGCAAGATTTTTACGCCTGTAAAAGATGCCGAAGACTCCCTTTTTTCCTATTTGCTTACTATCAATTACATTTTCTTTATACACTAAGATGGGTCAGTCTACTTCAGCCTTTTTTCCCTCTACCTGACTCTGATTATGTATGCTTTATCTAAATTCCACTTCTCTTGGTATATGCAGGTAGCACAGATACCAGGGCAGGGAACATAACTTTGTGCCTTTTCTCATTCTATTTTTTGCTCACATGGTATTCTACTTGTCAGGAAGCAGTGAGGACTAGCTGGTCCCTAAGGGCAGAGGACAGGAGCAGAGTGTAACAAGGCAATGGTCTCACCAGCAAGGGCTTGGTCCCTCCCAAGCAGTGCTGTCTAGGAGTTGGCTCTGAGTCTAGGTTGCCAAACCTCCAGTCCCTTCCAGAAAGTGAGAAGCTCTTAGCTCCCTTCCAGTATGCTCTCTCAGATGTTCCATCAAAAGTCATCAGCCTTGGCATCTGTTCTGCAGAGGCTCTATCTTATTATGGAGTCTAGTATTCCAGCAGAACCCCTCACTTACAGTGCCAGTCCTTCCTTAGACTAGGACCCAATACTTGTCTGTTACTGGAAAAGATGGTTGGAAGAGGAGAAACTGATGAAATTTTACAGTGTTAAACATTAACTCAACTTTAAATGGTGGGTTTTCTTTTATATCTCGCACATATAGATAAGGAACCTTAGTAGGAATTATTAATGATCAGTTCTGATAAATACAATTCTTACGAGTTAAACTTTTACAAGGCTTTAAAAATATGCTTGTTTCCATTTCTTTTAGTATCTCCTGAAGCAGTTGGATTCCTGTCTGCTGTCGGGGTGTTCATTGTTCTCATGTTGCTGCTTTTCCTATATATTAATAAGAAGATGTGTTTTGAAAATGTTAGTGGCTTCCCAGATCTTGATTCAGGATACACTACACGAAACAATTCACAAGATAAACTATGTAAGTATCTGAAATACAGTGTACTGAACTTAATTATAAGAATGTTTTTATAAAGATGTGTATAAATACACAAATAATCACTTGACTTGAGTGACGAAAAAACACAATGTTGACATTTTCCATGACTGTGTTATGGGGAAAGGAAGAAACCTTTGTATTCACAAGCCACAGAAATTCAACAGGTGTATAACCAAGGAGCTTACTTATGGGAAGATAGTGCAAGAGAAATATGAGAACACTTGCATGTATTTTAAATGTTCTATAATTATGTATAATTAAATCTTCTCAACTAAATTTGTGAACGGGATAATTTGCTTTTCAGCAGCCTGCTAAAACCCTTCAATGACCTTTTGGAGAAGGTCTTGCATTTACTCATCTGGGAAATCATTTCAAAGAAATAAAACATTAGAAATGAAAGAAATCTGATCTCTGACTAACAAATTAGAAAAAATTTAGACTGTGAAAAAAGATACTGAGAGTTGGTAAAATAACCCTTTTCCACTATTGGGCTGTGGAAATAGAATGGCCTTTGTTAGTTGACTTGAGAGGGAGAAACAGTTGCTAGAAAACAGAATGGGAAATTTTGAGATGTTTTCTTCCTTTCTACCTCTCTAAAAAGGTGAAGCTGAATTTTTATTTTCAATTTTCTTGGAGACAGAAAAAGTCCTCCCACCCCCAGTCTTTGCTGGAAATTAAGGCTGTTGACTTTCTTTTTGCTACAAAACAAGTCTTCATGTTCTGAACTATCTCACGTTATGTAAAAGGCAACACATATTTTGGGGTGAAGAAGTCTCCATGATGCGTGTACAGTGATTATGTTAAAAGCTTGTTTTGGTGTGACATGATGAAAGGATGTAATTTACATGTCTCACAACTTCTTCTTTACAGGTTAGAATAAAAACCCCCATATTTCCACATCACACAGTTGTCTTATTTTTGAAAATAACTTTATTATGGCTAGTTGATGCTGCAGTTGATGAAAGACTATGGTTTTGCAGGTTGCTTGTGGCTTCATTTCAAGATACTCATTTAGCTGCTTTCTTAGTATTTTCAATGCATTTTGAATGGAAAGAGCAAAGCTGCAACTTCCCCTGGTAAATGTGTTGAGTTTGAGATAGCAAAAGTGAATAGCTCTGGAATTGAACTTGGAGAAATGGAATTGATTGGTTTGTGAAGCGGAGGACCTTCCTGTGTTCAAAGTTGTTGCTGAATAGTTTGGACAAATGGCGTTTTTCAGAAACCTCCAGCAAAATCTGAGCCTTCCCTCTGTGTCTTCCCTTGTTGACACACTTAGCAGTGCTGTGGATGACCTGACCAGTGCTGTTGGAGAGGTCGGTTACAGTGTGGCTGATTCAGTAACAGAACAAGTAACAAGCATGATCAATGGCTTCCGTGCGGAAGATGAAAGCTCTAAAATACCGAATGATAAAGCCACACAAAGTAGAGAGGGGCATACACAATCATTAATTAATTCTCAGGAAATTAATATGAAAGCAAAGAGAGGTATAGCAGAATATAGAGAGACTCCTTATTCAGAATCATTAGATTCTGTAAAAAAAGATACAAGCCAAGATGGAGTATCTGACCATGTCATGGACAAAACCCAGTGCCAGTTAAAAGGCAGAGATAGTAATAATCATTTTGGTGATATAGTAATACCTCAGAATTTGAAGAATGTAGGAGAATCTTTTCTAAGAGACTCAGTAGGAGGAAATGAATGTTTTGTAAATGATAAATTCTCAAAGGATAGTAACCTGAAAAATGATACGTTTACAATGGAGCAATCTGCTGAGGAACTGGATAATTCCCTATGTGCAGTATCAGATAATTCTAAGAAACACTTGCATAGAAAAACCAAACAGTGGTCATCTGGAGTTGATTCTAAGGATTCGGAAGAAGCACACAGTATGAATGTTCCTAAAGATGTAGAAACAAAACTTGTAGAAGTACAGAAGCAAAAAGTATCAGACTGCAGCTTGAAGACGCACAATGACCCTCCTGAGTGCATTAATAAATTAAGAGAAAAGAAATCTGAAGCCTTTTTTGACAGAAGAGGAAAATCCATATCAAAGGATGAAGACAATGTGTCAACTACAGCAGGAAAAGCAGGTAAAAAGAAATACTCTAAGAAATCACAAAAGAATTCAAGAGAGCTATGTAATAAGAAGACATCAGGAAAAGGTGAGGAATATTGTCAGCAAACTGCGTTCTTCAACCTTTCCTGAAACTTAAGATGCTTCCTACTTTTTTCACCTAATTTACGACTTTAATAATAACATTTCCTGTGAATGAATGAAAGTCCTTGTCAGTGATTCATTTTCTAAAGATGTTGATATTTCTTGGAAGTCACTTACTTTTAAAAGTATTCCTTAAAGGAGCTGATTAATAAATGTCTTTCCTGTGTTCTAACTTTTCTTCTTCTTTTTATACAGTTTTTCTTACCTTCCTTGGGGTGCCCTGTGTGCTTTTGTAGAAAACTATGAATTAATTAATCCTGTAATTTAGCAATTGTTCTGTGAAAGTGGCTTTTATGTATTTTAAATGCATTGCATAAAATGACATAAGATGATAAAGAAAAAAATTAACTTTTACATTACAGTAGATCTTCAAAACGTATTTCTGGAATATGTAAGACAATAACTTCAAGACACAAACCTTGGTGACAAGTGGAAATTAAGTAATTTTAAGTATAGAAAGAACTGAATGTGGCTTGTCTTAAAAGAAGTTGTAGTCTCACAAAAACCCCTATATACTGTTGATATTGATGCTGTGTGTGCAGTGTTGAACATCCAGTCATAAAAAAATATGACAGTGTAGTTGCAATAATAGTTTGTGAGTAAAAAAAAAAACAACCTAGCACTTTTACACAATTGTTTTTTAGGGTATGTAGTGAATTTTTAGAAAGCAACACAGGCTTTGCTGGAGATGCTGTTTTTGTAGAGAAATTAATTATTTCACAGTAGAAATCAGACGTTGTTTTGGTGGTGGTTTTTTTTTTCAGTATGTGCATGTCTTTTCCCTTCTTTGAAAATTTCAGTTATTCATTTTGTTGGTTTTGGTTGGTTTTTTAAAATTATTTTATTTGGGAGGTGGTTTTCTTGTTTGTATGATAAACTATTATCTGGGGTTTTTTTTATGTAATACAATATTTGCAAAGTGTATTCTCTATCAAAAAATAGCATTTTATGTCCCATAATAAGCTTTCAATAGGTTAATAATTACATATGACCTGTGTTAGCCAAATAAAGGAAAGTTTTTAATAAGAACATGAATTCTCTTAGGGAAGTGGCAAGGAGAGGCATAAAACCCTGAGGATTTTTTTTTTTTTATGTGCAGGGAAGTTATTTTTTCCCAGGTAACTGAAACAGATTTGTATTGTTCGTTTAAAAAATGCTTGCATGGATAACTTGTGCTTTAATTTTAATGAGGTTTTTAAGTCCTCTGAAGGGATCTTGTTTCATGATTTCCACACATCCTCATTCTTCTTCATTTATGATAGGAACTGGAGAAGAAAAATCTGGTATCACTGAACTTTTGGATGCTTATAAATGTCAGCGTATTATTAGAAGCATAACACCTTTCAAACATGTTGCTACCATGTCTTATTCTATTCTCCACTTTAGGCAGACTGAACCTAAATTCATGTGTGTGAATACATTTCTTGTCATGATAAACAATGCATCTAATACTGGTATCTGTCATTATATTTTAGTCCTGGTATGCTCTGCTTTAATTATAGTTGTGGAAATGTGTAGAAGTTTCAACCCATTGAGGGCCACATGAGATACAAAATTTTACTGTGTACCAGCAAAGGATGCTCCTGTATGCTAGTCAGAATATATCCTGCTTGGTGTAATATTTTCAATAAGTGATCAGTGAAATGGGACTTGCTTTGTAGCCATCCATACGATGGGAAGAACTATATCTGTCACACTTGAGTTCAAATTAATAGCCTAGAGTTGAAAGATCTTGTTGCTCATTAGCAGTCTTTTAAGGCACCAGTTTTCCTATAAATACTAAATTAAGATTGCATACACATTGCATGTAGAGCTGGTAACACCATCTGCAGTTAAAGTTTTCTGACATTTTCCATTTCAAGACCTTATTTTCAGTTTTTTAAAAACTGTGCCAAATTTGAAATATTTGGGATGAAATTTGGCATGCTTTCTGGGTTGTTTCTTTTTTTTTTTTTGCTATCTAAAGTTTGAAATCTTAGGAGTAGAGTATGGGAAAACCATGTTGGTTATCTGTGCAACAAATAGGTAGATTTCACATCTGCTTCACTAAGATGCTTTGGCAACTTTGTATATTGAAGTATGTATTTGAAATTGGGAGAGCACTTTTTCCCTCTCAAAGATGCCCATGTTCTTTGAGGGAAAAAAAACCCATAAGTCTGACAAAGTTGTAAGTCATTGGAAGCCGTGCTTTTCAAAAATGTGTAGTAAACTCTCATAACTTGCTCATGAACTTCACTGACCATTCCATTTGCTCTCATATAATTCATTATAGGGGTTGAAGGAAAGAGCAGGTCCTATCCTGTTTTCGATATGGATACTGAAGGATGTTGGAAGTTTAAATGGAGGAATTGAGTGTATGAGGACAGAAAGTTCCCGAACAAATGTGACATGAGGCAAGTTGGTAGACTAGGATTTGTAGTAGGTTGGGTGACAGCTATGAAGAGAATTGATAAGATAATATGAAGGTGGAGAGATTGAGGGTGAAAGACTGAGGTTACATGAGTAGTTGGTTAGGTGCAAGAGAAGAAAATTTGAGATGGAATAAACAAAGATAATAAAAGGGAAGTCCCCATAAGAAACCAAATTGGATGCTTGGAGCAGGAATCTGGTGTATGGGACTGGTAGACAGAAGAGTACGATTCTACTCATATAAATGTAACTTTGGAAAAGATGTCTTAAACTTGCAGTGTAGGCTTTTCTGTATTAGTTCCAGGGAGAAAGATACCTCTATGGGAAGTTATTTTACTCATACTCTAGAAGCTTGTGTAGAGGTGTTAAGGAAGAACCTTTGTAGTAGGAAGAGGCAAACAGTTGACTGTAAAATAGGCCTACATGACTGACACAGGTAGGGTTTAGTTTTAAATTGCTAAATTTCGCATAAGCTGCGTATGCAGGCAGAGGAGAGAGACTAAGAGACTGATGGGAGCAGAAATGCACGACATAGAGCTAGGACAGGGACTGGGGTGGAGAGCATAAAAGCAGGGAGGAAGAAGCAGGTAGAACGTGACTCGATAGTATATTAGACTATATTCCCTTGCCCATAAAGCTGTTTTTCAGCTCCTAATTCTCCATCTTGGAGCTCTGCTGGTAATGGAAATCCACTGGCAAATCGTATACCATGGACTTGGTCACTGATTAGTGAGTGGTAATGCTGACCTTTATTGAGTTTACATGAACTCTTTTAATGCCTATTAGAGTCTGAGATCTACAGAACCTTTGCATGGCATGTTAAATTTGGACAGAATTCACTTGAGGTTTGGAAAAAGGATGGGAAAGCTTTCCTTTTACAGGAATAAAAGCACAGCTGAATCTTTGACTTGTGGGAGGAAGTCATACTTGACGTACTTGGAAAAAGTTGGCCAGAGGGGTTAAATAGATTCTTCTGTGCATTTTTTTGCTGTTATCAGATGACTGCAGTGAGAAGCTGCATTAATTTCAGTTATTAAACAAGGGGCTGTTTATTTTAAGTTAAATAAAACTGTGCATGTAAACATCTTTCAGTAGCACTTTCCCATTTGTCATTGTTAATTTGAGCACTACCAACATAAATATCCTAAGACAACTTTGTTGTAGGCTTCTCTTTGTAAATGAGTTTCATCACTGTTATAGTGCATGCTCACAGCAAAAATGAGCTGGGAATGGAGGGATCAGGAGCTGCCTTTTGGTATGTTAGGTATTGAAATGTAATATTGCAACAATGTTGGATTTACTTTGTCCAAATGACGGAGCATTTTCTTAATCAAGGGTTTCAAGAACTCCAGTGTGTGCTGTTTTACATAAATGGATCCCTTTTCTGTTGAATAAGTTTTAGAATGATTTTTGCGGCATAATACTTCAGTTTTTCTGGAAAATAGCTCTCACCAATTAAAAAAATCACTTAACACTTATTATGACAAGATAATATTAAAAAAATCCAGAAATTAGAATTGAAATAGCTTAAATATCTTCAATGATAACCTTTTATGGTTATTTTATTGTATTCTATCTTGAGCTGTAGTCGATTTGCTTTATTTTATTCAAACAGACAACTCTTATATGAGTAAAGACCAGCATGGTTCATCATCTGAGAGTGAAGATGAAGCACTGGGTAAATATCATGAGGCCTTGTCTAGAACCCAGAGTTCCAGGCTGCCAGTGGTGGATGGCAGACAGCAAAAAAACTATATATGGGAAACCAGACAAAAATATAGTCCCCTGTCTGCAGAATATGATGGATACAGTAGTGAAGCCTCAATAGATGAAGGTAAGAGTGATTTAAAAGCATTCATTTTATTCCAGATTTCAAAATTGTTCTGGATAAGTAAGTCCTAGACAAGGACAGCTTGACTTGCAAATAGTCAATGTCTGCAAGGAATATCCAGATATGTCTTATATTTGTGCATGCTCCAAAAAAATGGCAGAGACTTGTGCGCATTCTTTCAGAAATACTGTTAAAATGACTTTATACAGTTTTATCATTAGTCATTTTATTTTGGGGGGCATATAAGCTTTTGATTTAGGAAAGAAACATGGAAACTCTTGATGAATTCTGTCATATTACAAATACGAAGACCTGCTCTTCCTCTATTGATAAGCTGTCGTAACAGCAAAGAAAATTAAATTGGTTACTGGTTGCCATGCATAAGGTCATTGCAATGTGCATTACTTGAATGTTTTGGTTTTGTTTTTCATGAAATCACAGAAGTAAATTATTATGGAGATAAGATAATAAAAATTTTCTATGGCATTAAAAGTTGGTTGTAAACAGTGGATGTTTTCTTTTGTGGTATAAATTTCTTTGTTTTAAGTTAGGGTGACTGACTGGCTGAGAGGCTGAGAATTCTGCTGTCAATATTTTGTCAATATGCTTTTTATGCTGGACAATAGCTGTGTGTGAGAACTGTGTAGCCTTTTTCTAGCATGAAAAGTGAACTTTNGCATGAAAAGTGAACTTTGGTTGAAGTTACATAAAAGTCAGATTTTAATATAGATGCTTTGCTATAGTAACATATTTGCTGGTCTCCCTTTGAAATGCAGGAGGTTTTTTTGAGATGTATATTTTCTAAGAAAAAGTGGATACATATAATTAAAAGACCTCTGTCCTTAAATTTTCTATACAGTCCAGCAGTGTTTGAAAAAATTTAAATTTTCTGTTG
>VZTU01009221.1:1268-21884 GCA_013400835.1 Zapornia atra
GGCCCAGGGGAAGCCCGGAGCCGCCCCGGGGGCTGCGGGCGGGAACCGAGCTGGAGCTCCGAGCCGCGGCTCATCGGGCGCGTCTGTCTCTAGGTGGGGAAGATGCAGGGCAACAAGGGCTTCAACATGGAGAAGCAGAACCATGCTCCGCGGAAACAGCACCAGCACCAGCAGCACCCGCCGCCGTCCATCCCCGCCAACGGGCAGCAGGCCAACAGCCAGAGTGAGTCCCGGGCCTGCCGCGGGGGGCCGCACGGCCCTGCTTTGGGTACGCGCCGAGCGTTCGCTCTCGCTGAGGAGGGTAACTTAGGGTCCCGGTTAGCTGCCGGCCCGCACGGGCGCAACAGGTCTTGGTGGAAGCAAGCGGAATTTCAGTTTGAAGCGGTGAAAGCCCAGGCCCTCGAGCGAGCAGCGGCCTGCGTCGGGGCTTCCGACTCGGGGGCAGCGGTTTGAGCTGTACCTGGCTTGTTTCGGCGGGGTTTGTTTGTTCTGTTGGGCGTTCTCTTGGGTCCGGGTTATTTTATTTTAGTTCAGCCTGCTCAGAGATGTCTGCGCCTCATGGAGGTTTGCCTGAGGTTTGTTTTTAAGTCTCCTGCCTTTCTGAAACTGAGCGGTGCTGTAGAGGGGTTATCGTTCGAATCAAACTTTCAAGAAAGGATTGTGGAAGTCTCTGAGCCTTTAACGGTGTTCCTATAAACTTTGCAAACGTGAGGTGGCCTCTTTCTCTTTACTCTTTCCCCTTTTTTTTTTTCCAAACCGTAACAGATGCCTTCTCAACACAGGTTTCCTTAAGTAGTAATGAAATCAACTTGCTCTCTGTAAAGATACAGTTGAAGAGCGTTGTTACAGCGATCTGCAGTCGTCGGCTAAGACTAAATTTTTGCATGGGAGGGACCAGGAAATACCTAGCTTTATTAACCTTTCAATAGTCAAGAACCAGCCGGCATTGTTGATGGCTGTTATGATAATCTAGCGTGTTTCTGGATTTGTTCTTAATCAGTGTGGACTGTAGCTCTGCTACTTGGGATACAGAGGGGGTGCTTCTGAGCTGAGATGATAGGAGTTAATGGCGCCTTAACTGATCAGATAGTTCAGAAGTCTGGCAGCAAGCCGTTGCATTTAGTGTTTTGGGGGAAAAGTGCTTTAATTAGATTTTTAAAATTTTTTTTTTAGTTTAGGCACTGGCTGTTCAAAATAAAAACACAGAAGTCGCATGTGCCTTTGCATGATTCCTCACTGTGGTTTTTCTGTCGGAGGTGCAGGTTTCACTATGTGCATGCACATACAGAGATACGGGGCTAGTAAAAAAACCTGTGTCACTTTATAAGGTGGCCCCGTTAAATGGGCTGCTTAGGAGTTCATAGGAGATAATAGGCAAGGGTGGCAGGCCAGTCCATTTCCAGTAAGGCTGGAAACAATACAACATGAGGATATTCTCACAGGGGTCAGTGTATAGTGAGTGCCTGCATCTCAGATTCCTTTGAGTGGGTCTGCGTAAGGCAGAACAGGGATAGAACTGCGGTAAGTCCCTCCTAGTGGGAGGCGTGCAATTGATCCCCAAATACTCCTGATAGTGGTGTGAAGTTCACAAGACAAAGCACTCAGAAACCTGTGCTGTATGAAGTAGATAACTCTCACTACTCCTCTACAGAGACTCTGTCAGTCTGTCTGGGTTTCTTAGTGTTAGCCGTGGAGGTGTGCTTATTTTCACAAACGGCCCTTCATGTCTCTTGCATGAGTAGCCTTTCCTGGTTAGTACTGTGCTTTGTTGCCTTAATCAAGCCACTTGTGGTTGTAGTTTTACTTCGTATGAATTGCTTTCTAGGGCTTGCTGCTCTGTGTGGGGAAGTTCTATATCCATTTAAGAAAACGGGATGCAGGAAAGTAAAGTGATGGTAGAGCCATCCCTGTGTCTGGTGTATAGCAGAGCTTCCAGGATTGTGCTGGACTCTTGCTGACTTAAAGGTTAAAGATACATATATGCATGTGGGGATTTGAGAATGTTCCTGCAATCTGCCCTGTTTATTAGTGTTAGCACTGAATATCATTTTTTGTAACTTTTTTGAGGTCTCACCTGCATGGCTGGGGGGTGGGGGGTGCACGTGTGCTTGTTTGTTCACAATTTTCACTGTTCAGCCTTCTCTTCAGCTTGGAACCCAAGGCTTTAGAATCCAAATTGTGGAACGACAGATATCTCAAATGTTTTCTGTCCAGGCAAAATTTCCTTGTGTCTGCCTATTTTTCTGGAGATCTGGGCTTGGGTTTATGAGTAAAAATCTGGTTGCTGGTCAAATTGTGGCTTTTCTATAATTATTCAGTGATTAGTAATAACAAGATCCTCCACTGTGACTGGAGTTGATTTTGTTGCAGACCAGTCATCTTGACCAGATTTCCAAAACCTAAGTGAAGCCTGTCCCATGATTTCAAGTTTCAGTGGTGTTCTTTTCTCCAGTTCTAGACAGGACTGCCTTTCCCTGGTGTTAATGAGCACTGAGGTCCAAGCACATACTTTCTTTAAAAAGAATATGGGCCCATTCTGAATTAAAATCCCTTTGAGGCTGTAGAGATGGCTGGCAAGGTTTGAGACCAGAGTGAATGGGTGGTGTTACCTGTATTGTCCTATGTCTCTCTGTTCACTGTGATGAAACCTAATAGCATTTATCCCCCCAACTGTAGAGCAGCTGTGTACCTTATTCCCCTCAGATGAAGGCCTGACTATTGACCTGAAGAATTTCCGGAAACCTGGTGAAAAGACCTTCACCCAAAGAAGCCGCCTGTTTGTGGGGAATCTGCCCCCAGATATTACAGAGGAAGAGATGAGAAAGTTATTTGAGAAGTATGGCAAGGCAGGTGAAGTCTTCATACACAAGGACAAAGGCTTTGGCTTTATTAGACTGGTGAGTGACTTTGGGGTGTTTCGTGGCAACGACTCTTACTGGAGGAATGTTTCTAAAATTGGGAGGAGTAGATGTTCAGATACTTTGGATTAAACCTGTTGTTGATTTTTAGTAACTTGGAACATGGGATCAATCAACAAGTGGTTTGTCTAGAGCTTGTTATGAGAAGAAATGTGAATTCAGGCAGCTTGTGGCAGGATTTATCTGAAATAGTTATACTGAAGTCAGCTGGTAGAAAACAGGAGGGAAACATGGACATGATGCTGTTGCAGACAAGGTGGACTTCTATTTTCTGGAAGAGTGTGCCCACGGAATTTCTATGAACTTAGTTTGAACATGCAGTTATTAGTGATGAATGCTTGTGAGGTGGGCATCTCTGCATGGTCACACTGAAGCGTGGCTGGGAGGGAGGGAGCTGCCTACAGACAGTGATGGTTCTCAGACTATATTGGTTCACATACCAGGTTTCAAAAAGCCCCAAAGGGGTGGATGGAGTAGGAGGTTCCCACACCAAAGTCTGGGGTGCTTGGCTGTTGTGTAGCTGCTTGGTACTCACTTAAATGAGTGGAAGGGTGTGAAATTGGCATGGGAGGTCTTACGGGCTGTGGTACAGTCAGCACTTCCTTTTACAGTAATATTGAAACTTGATGTTTATTTTTATGTATTAAAAAAAAAGGGGGGGGTATACTTTGTAGCCTTAATGTAATTATGTCTGATAGAAATTTGTTGGCTTGTTTGCTAGTTCATACTGGATGTTGGATTAAGCTTATGTTTGGTGTTTCTTCCCCACCCCCAAACACTGTATGTGCCTATTCAGCTAGAGTCATTGATAGCAGAGGATAACTGTGGTTTGTCAGGACACCTTTTACTGTACTGTAAGAGGATTATTTATTGCTCTCTGTGAAGTACTTGTTGAGGGGAAATAGGTTTGTGACTCTGTGAATGGGTGATTCTGTGCTGCACTGAGAGTTGTAATGATAACCCTTTCTGTCTTCAGGAAACTCGCACTCTGGCAGAGATTGCAAAGGTGGAACTAGACAACATGCCTCTACGTGGGAAGCAGCTAAGAGTGCGTTTTGCATGCCACAGTGCATCACTGACAGTCAGGAACCTGCCTCAGTTTGTGTCCAATGAGCTCCTGGAGGAAGCCTTCTCCGTGTTTGGCCAGGTGGAAAGGGCTGTGGTTATTGTGGATGACAGAGGACGATCCTCTGGGAAAGGCATTGTGGAGTTCTCAGGGAAGCCTGCTGCTAGGAAAGCCCTGGATAGATGTAGTGATGGGTCTTTCCTGCTAACTACGTAAGTGTGGAGGGTGAGCAGTGCTCTACTGGCATGTGTGTAGGTTGATGGGTGGCATTAACTTGTGAACAGTGTTTCTTAACACCGGAGTGGGACAGTTGAGATACGGGACAGGAGGTGTTGGGGGATTTGCTCAGGGAGAACTTGACTTAGCTTTGTTCCAACAAGAGTGAGTCTCTGCTGAGCCTCAGGTCTGAACACTTTCTTCTGGAAAGCTGCTAGTGGGGTAAGTATGTAAAACTTCCCAATAAGCTCTTACTCTGTAAAGCCTTCTTAGGGCAATTAAAGCAGCCTTTAAGAAGCAGGAGCTATTTAAGAGACTATCCATATAATGTGTTGGAACCGAAGCTCAGCTGTGTTAATCGTGCTCTCTGGATCGCTTCAGAGGTGAGTCTGGGGATGGGACTCCTGAGCAGCCTGCGCTGCTGGGGTGAAACACTGGCCTGCTGCTGTGGGTATGGGGTCTGTCAGAGAGGCTGGTCAGATAGATTGGATTGTTTGGAGTTTTCACAGTATAACAAACTGGTTACCTTGTGCTTGAGGTGCCTTGAGCCTGTTCTTGCATGATTATTTGAATTTGCTCCAGTAAACTGCTGATTCTAGATGTGTTCCACAGAGCATGCCTTGTTGCTCTAACTATTAAGAGGGGAGCCACTTTTGATCTGTCGGAAATAAATTGCTATATATTTTGTATGTATGTACCTAGAATTTGTGACTAGACTGCCCCTGACCTTGGGGCTGTATCACTAACTTCTAATGTTACAAGCTTTGTGCTGGTTGCTTCACTTACTCTTCTCGAAGGTCTGCATATGGCACAGCCATACACAAGCATGTTCAGTTTGAAAAAGCTATTTTTTGGGGGGGGTGTTTGTTGGTTTGGGGATTTTTTTAATAGCTGTCTTTCTCCTTGAGACTCTTTGGGGATAACCAGCGTAGTGCTGTGCAGAAGGGTTTTGCTGTTGGGGAGACTTTAGCAATTCAGAAGTCTATAGCCTGAAAGAACCATGAAAACACATTTTTAAGTGATCATGCAAAGCTAATCGCTGCCAGTCTATGACTGCAAATACCTGAGGGTAGCATTCAATCTTTTCATACCCATCAGTGTATTAGATTCTGATACCTAGGGCAGCAGACCTAGATATGTAGCTTATTTCTGGTTATGGTTTGCTTTTGATTGAATTTTTTCTGGTTTGTCCTAGTTTGTGACAGTAAACAGCTAGATAAACCATTTGGAATTGGTTCACACTAGAAAAGAAGACCATTAATAATGGGGATGTCATCAGAGTGAAAAGCTAGGTTGTGGATCTTCAGCTGAGGAGAGAGATTTTAGCCTTAAATTCTGCTTTCCTGCTGGAGTCTGGGCACCTGCTGCTTGGCATAGTGGATCATTTCCCCTCCACATCCCCAGCTCTGGCAAACTGGGTTGGGGAACTAATGAGAAGCTGCCATTCTCTTATGTGCTGAGGCTGAGCAGTGTCAGTGCTGTGGTGGGGAATGGATTCAGGGGCTGAAGACACTTCTGTTCAATACTTTCTTCCACGCACACAAACCAGGAGGACAGAGGCACGTGTGTGCAAGGGCACCAGTGGGTTTCCTGAGGGGGGAAATGCCAGCATGGCCCAACAGGTGCTACAGAGCACTGCTGCTTGGCAGTAGTGGCACGTGGCGGTCTCACCAGGACAGTGTGGCTCAATGGCACAGCTGCCAGCCTCCAGTGGGGAGGAGTGTAGTTACTCTTAGTTTTAGGCAGGTAAAAAAGGCACACAAGGATTTGTGCAGTCCATGGTTGGCCATGTTGCAAGGGAGGAGAGGGAGGAATCCCAGACTTGTAAGGACTACAAGGCTTCATGCTGAGTAGATCCTACTGGAGGATGTAGAGTTCCAGTTAAGCTGTTACTTTGAACTAGTAACTGCAGTTATTACTCTTTCAGTACAATTTTGATTTGGATTCTACAAGGATTTTGATTAGTGGTTCAGCTCCTATTCTAGAAAGAAAGAGAGGGAAGAAAAAAAAAAGGTGTTCAAAGTGATTTCTGGTTTCACTTTGGTTGAGATCCTCAACTACTCTGAATTTCTTTGAGTAGTGCCAAAAGCAGTGTTTTATGATTTCAGACAAAGTGCATGTGCTTTCCTGCACTGCAAGCTCGTTCTTGAATTTTCTTGAAAGTACCTTATCTTTTCTTTACAGATTCCCTCGGCCTGTCACTGTGGAGCCCATGGATCAGTATGATGATGAGGAGGGACTACCAGAGAAACTAGTCATCAAAAACCAGCAATATCACAAGTATGTGCCTACCATATGACAGAAAATGAGACTACCTGTGGACTAGGATGTTGACTAGTGCCTTGGTCTTAGGAGGGTGCTACTATAGGTCCTTCTTTTTCCTGTAAATGTGACCTGACTCTGGAAAGAGAATTGCATCCACTGTCTCCTTGCCATCACTAGCTGAAAGCAAGCAGTGTGTTTGGATCCACACTCCTGGATAAGGCTGGCAGCCTTCACGTTTTTCTTAAGTGTTCAGTTGTTGGAATAAAAAAATGTCAGTTTAAAATACTGTGACATCCCCTCACTCAGGTGAGAAGCTGAAGCAGAGACTTGTTGTTGCTGCAAGTCTTATGGAAAAGTCTGTAAAGGAAACAGGTTTGAACCCACAGTGAAAATGTAAGGAATGGCATGAATAGCACTAGGAGATTGTAGAGCTATCCAGATTTAAGGCCATGGTCTTTGAAGGCTTCCTGGGCTAAGTAGGTATCATGTGATTGAGCAGTGGGCATTAGTAAACTATGTGAGCTCATGAATTTTTCCAGTAAGGAAGATGACAGCTGGGAGGCTGCGTTAGGAATAGCCATGTGCTCCAGGTGCAGGGGTTAGTGGAATAAACACCCAGGTTTGGGTGGTGTATTTCCGTAGTGGATCTGACCATAAGATGGGCAGCAGGAGTAGAAGCTGTTCCTTTAAAGAGTTATTTCTAAATGTCTTTACCCAGAATCTTTTGGTATGTCTCACAGGCAGTGTCATTGCTTGTTATGGAGGAGGATGGGACACGGTTTCCATGTATAATTAATTCTGCAGGAGGATTTTGCTTAAGTGTATCTGTTCAATAAGATGGTTCTTGAGGAGCAGACAAACTGGTCTCTCAGGCAGGGCTGTTTGAGAGAGAAGACAAAGTGCTGCTTTATTTGTTGTACTAAGAAACGCACTTCTGTTACAAGGAGCTGCTACTGCATTTAGCACAGGCACGTACTCCTGGGCTCCCCCTTGCTGTGGGGAAGCCTTCACCCGCTGTCCCTTGTTCGGCAGGGAGCGTGAGCAGCCGCCGCGGTTCGCGCAGCCCGGCAGCTTCGAGTACGAGTACGCCATGCGCTGGAAGGCGCTCATCGAGATGGAGAAGCAGCAGCAGGAGCAGGTGGACCGCAACATCAAGGAGGCCCGGGAGAAGCTGGAGATGGAGATGGAGGCGGCTCGCCATGAGCACCAGGTTATGCTCATGCGGCAAGGTACGAAGCGGCCCTGCCGCACCCAGGGGTGGCTGGCTTGGTAGAGCTTGCTGAAGGGGAGCTGTGGGGTAGCTGTTTAACTCGTAGCCAAGCATAGTAATGGCAAGTGACTGGAGAGATGTCGCTGTTTTTGCTGGAAGCTCTGTTACCTGACTCTCCTGTGCGTTACTGTTCTAGTGCAGGAATG
Organism: Zapornia atra; assembly: GCA_013400835.1. NCBI lineage: Eukaryota > Metazoa > Chordata > Aves > Gruiformes > Rallidae > Zapornia > Zapornia atra. The sequence continues at coordinate 9,150 of VZTU01009221.1, forward strand.
ACTCAGAGGTGGCATGGGAGATGAGTTTGGGGGGTTTTACTGTTGTATTTTCCAGACTTAATGAGACGTCAGGAAGAGCTGAGGAGAATGGAGGAATTGCATAACCAGGAAGTACAAAAACGTAAACAGTTGGAACTCAGGTAAGGGAGCAGGTTATGGAATGCTGAGAATCTGTGATATTACGGAATGAAATGCTTTTTCAGTGCACCTGATTTTTCTGTGTGACAATTTCATTACTACCTAAAGCGTGGCTATTACTTTGAGCCTTTCTGTTCATAGGGACAGTGTACAGTTGGTTTGGGGTGGAAGAGTTAGGAGTTTCTTCTACTGATTAAGTTTTTTTACAACTTTTTTGGCTCAGTTTAGCTCCTTGACTGAGGCAAATAGAAAAACCAGAATCTGTGCAGTGATTCAATGGCTTCATTGCCACAGGTTGTGATACCCCATCCTAGCATCTGTCTTTTCATTAAGGGGTAGCTTAGTCTCGGATTTTCTTCTCCATTGCAGCTCTTCCTTGTTTCAGGGTCATTTTGAGAAGCTCCAGAAAGATCTCCAGTCTATTTCTGTAAAAGAAGGGGTTTGAGATCTGATTGACTTGCTGACTACATGCAGTATAATGCATGCATTTGGGAGCTGCTGTGTACCTAGAATCACCTAGGCTGGAAAAGATCTTTTAAGATGTTACAGTGCAACTGTGAGCTTAACGCTGTCAAATCTGCCACTAGACCACGTCACTAAGCACCACATTAGAAATATTTTAAATTCCCCCAGGGGTGGTGAGTCAGTGGCTTCCCCAGGCAGCCTCTTCCTGGGATCGATAACCTTTTTGGTGAAGAAATTTTTCCTAACATCCAATATGAACCTGCCCTGGTCCAGCTTGGGGCTGTTTCCTCTCGTCCTATCACTTCTTACTTGGGAGAAGAGACTGACTCTCTGGTAGTTGTAGAGAGTGATAGGGTCTCCCCTCAGCCTCCTTTTCTCCAGGCTAAATGACCCCAGGTCCCTCAGCTGCTCTCATGAAACGTACACATGGGTATGATGATACTGGATTTTTATAATGGACGCCTTAAAATTCTAAGTGTCTTGGTGCTCATGTGTGGTTCTGTTTTCATTGTGAGTTACCTTAGATTTTACAGCCTCTCCAAACAAGACCCATTAGGCAGCACTGCAACACTGGTGCAAAAGGTTGGTTCTGTGTTGTGCTGAGCATCCTTGGACCTTTTTTGCAGGCAAGAGGAAGAACGCAGGCGCCGTGAGGAGGAGATGAGAAGGCAGCAAGAAGAGATGATGAGGCGCCAGCAAGAAGGCTTTAAAGGGAACTTTGCTGATGCGGTATGAGTGCTCCTGCTTTCCCATTACATCAGGACACTAATATTAGACTATTGTCCTTCCACAGCATGGGGCTTTCTGTGGAAGCTTAACTTGTTGAGGGACTACATCTTCAGTGTGTTCTGCCCTCAAGTATTGACTCCCTTTACTCTGCCCTCGGGAGGCCCCATCTGGAGCACTGTGTCCAGATCTAGGGCCCCCAGTACAAGAAAGATGTGGGACTGTTGGAGAGGGGTCAGAGGAGGCACGAGGACGATTAGAGGGCTGGAGCACCTGCCCTACGAAGAGAGGCTGAGGGAGCTGGGCTGGGTCAGCCTGGAGAAGAGGAGGCTGCGGGGGGACCTCATTGCAGCCTGCCAGTCCCTGAAGGGAGCTTATAAGCAGGAGGGAATTCAACTTTTTAAAAGGGCAGATAATGGCAGGACAAGGGGGATGGATTAAAGCTAAAGGAGGGAAGGGTTAGATTAGATATTAGGGGGAAGTTTTTTACAGAAAGAGTGGTGAGGGGCTGGAACAGGCTGCCCAGAGAAGTAGTGGACTCCCCGTCCCTGGAAGTGTTCAAGGCCAGGTTGGATGGGGCCCTGGGCAACCTTGTGTAGCTCCAGGTCTGAGGTTGGTGGCCCTGCCTGTGGCAGGGGGGTTGGAGCTCTCTGATCCTTGGGGTCCCTTCCAACCCAGGCCATTCTATGATTCTCCCTTCAATCTTAATTAACACCCCAGCTACTGTCCCGCTGCTGTTTTTGTAGGACCCTCAGTAGCTGTCTTGCTGTTCAGAAGAACATATGCTAGCTAACTTTAGCAGAAATAAAGATGTACTTTCCTGAAGTGTTGCTGCAGACCCCTGGTATGATCATGTGCCCAGCAATACCCATAGCCTGTGGTTCTAGTCATGTGTAGGTGAAGTGATCCCAACTTGAGGCACAAATACTCATACAGTTGGTCAAGTATTTTCTTGTCATGTAAGATGTGTGGTAACCTGCCTTTTAATAGCAGTATCTCCAGTTCTGTAAAGAACTGTCTTATTTCTAGTCCCAGTGACTTTCTGCTGTGGAGGCAACTTTAGTGCTGTCAGAGTGGTATAGTGGCATGGATGCAATTGGGTGGCAAAACATTGGCCCCTAAGCAAAGTAGCTCAATAGACATCAAGTGAAAAGGCCAAAACCGTGTGACTGACCTACATGTGTGAATGTTGTCCTGCCTAGCAGAACTCCTCTAATTTCTGTAACTAGTTGGGCCTTTATATGATAAAGAGTGGCACTGAGACTTCAGGTGAAGTGAAATCTGTTCTTCAGTTCCCACTGTGGAAAAAGGTAGTATCCTCGCTGAATTGAGGAGGTGATCTTTCCTTTGCAGTGGGGGATATCTCTGGTGTGCCCCCCATGCTTAGTTAATAAAAGAGAAATTGAACTCACCAACTGGTATTTTAATGCAGGTGATTCAGTGCTGGGTCTTTATGTGAGCTTCCATTCCTTTTAGCAGGCAAAGTTTCTTAGGTATGCTGAGAGAAAATTAGTTTTGCTACTATCTAACGTGTTACTGCTGCTCAGTAGATGCTTCCATCCAGACAGCAGGTATCTCTTTATGCTGCTGGTTCATAAAAATCTGCATGCACAGTTTTTCTGCTAGGTGTTTTACCATGATTGTGACAAACAGTCGTTCAAAATGAGGTATTTTAAATAAGATCTGTTTGTTCAGCAGTTAATTGTGAAGGTAGCTGAGATCTTATTTTGAAATTTACCCTGGGAATCACTTTTCTACCCAGTTTTCATCAGTAAAACTGATGAAAAAAACCAAACAAAAAAAAAATTGAATTTATATAATGAAATTTTTTTAAAGCCTGAATTGTTATGATTTGAAATGAGTGTCTCTTTTTCCAGAGGGAGCCACCAGACATGCGAATGGGACAGATGGGAATGGGAGGTAAGAGTATTGTGTCACCATTTCTGTTCTATGCATGTTCCTCCCCTCCTTTGCTAAATCTCTACATGTTTTGAGAAGCCTTATTTTATTGTCTGCTTATTTAGAATCTCAGTCATAGTAATCATCCACCAGGTCAGTGACAGGCAGGAAGCATTCATGTGACAAGGAACAGCAGAACTTGAGTATGGGGCAGTACTGCACATTTGTAAAATCCTCACAAAAGGCTTGTTTGAAGCTGCTGCCAGACCCATAGTGTGCTTCAGAAGTCTGTACTGGTACAGAACTGGTCTGACGTGTAGTGCTAGACCTGGAGCCCAGGTAAAGATCTTGATTAATCCATTTCTGTACTCTGACTACATGTTTTAGGGTTTCAGGCCACACATACAAAGCAACTGAAAAGGCAGTGGAGGCTTAGTGTTACTGAAGGTGGTGAGTGTTAGAGCCTGCTGTAGTTCCAGATAATACTGGAATGCAAGATGAGTTTGTCTTGACCTAGTGAGCCCAGTTAATAGACTAGGACTCTATCCCCAAATATAACACTGCAGGGAGCTTGTACCATATTTTGTGAGGCTGGATTGATGAGTAGACTCCAGTCCCTGTGTTTGGGCTCATCTTCATTTTCCTCTTCCAGGTACCATTGGAATGAACAATAGAGGAGCTATGGGTGGTACCAATGTCCCAGCTGCTGCGCCTCCTGCAACTGGTCCTGGAGCTATGATACCTGATGGGGCTATGGGAATGGTAATGTATCTCCATCTGCTTTTTGTGAACACCTTTTAAATGCAGGTTATGTTTCTGTTGTTAAGCACTATGCTGCTCAAGTTGAAGCTAGACCTGTTGCGTAGCTCCTGCTTAAATCTTTACACATTAATCTTGTTCTGAAGCTAATAACTGCTTACTTTACTTCCAAGATAATGCTAAAATGGTTGTTAAAGATCTTAGCAATGATACACAGTTATTTTTTAAATGCCATGATGGGAAGCATTTTGTTGAATGAGGGTGTTTTGAGAGTAGATTCTTGCAGGCATAAAGCCAAGCTTTCGGGAACGTTCTGTCCATCACCAGCTTTAAAAACAATTATCTGCCATGCTAATAGGCTAAAATGAGTATGATAATAGTGAGTATGCTAAAATGAGTTCAGCTAATTTGCTTATGAGGTAAAGAGCAATCAGTGGAGGTTATGCTTAATTATTTGCCTTTTAAAATTTTTTATATTTAATTTAGCTGAGTTTTACAATAGACCATGGCTTCTGTGCCATCTGCTGTTCCTCTGGCACACAGAGCAGAAAGAGCAGTAGCCATAGTGAAGCTTTTCCTGAAAGTTCATCATCTTTTAGCAGTTTATATTAATTGGTCTAATAAACAATTTTCTTGCAAGCCTTCCTACTTAAACTTCTTGAACTGTTGTGGCTGCTAGCTACATCATGGATTCTTTTATTTATCATGAAGAATAGTTTTATTTGGCTGTGAGTTTTTGTGCCTAAGTGTCAGGGATGGTGGAGCAGCTGAGGTTCAGGGAATGTGTACTACATGAGGAGATTAAGGGGGAAGGGGAAGAATGGAAAAGGGAAGTGAGTTCAGATAAATATGATTAAGTAATACCATTGAGACCAGTAAGCTGTTTCTCTGATGGCCAGAAACATGTATGGTCTTTCAGAAACTGTCCCCTGGCTGTGTGCTTGGTTTTAGGAGTTACTGGGCCCATATATTCCAGCTCTTCATACATGTAGGGAGTAGCTACTTTGCATGTTTGCTCCAGCTGCTTGGAAGTGTTTGCAGTGCCCTTCTCTGTGAAAAAACCAGAAAAGTTTGAGATTACTCAGAATTTCACCTGTAGGGAAAGGGAAAAGGCAGGAGTGCTGTGCTGGTGCTTCCCTGCACTACAGTCAGCACTGAGAGTTGCTGGGTCCATCCCACTGTTTCACTGAAGTTTGGGTCTGTGTTCTGCAGAACCAAGTGATAAATACCATGGAGTCCTCGACAGGACTAATACTGATTATGATGTATATCAAATCACATCATTATTTGTGTATCACTACTGTAGACCTGTGGATGAAGAATAAATGTAACCCAGGAGCCTGGTGTGAAGGAGACTATGGAGTCTCCTAGCCCTGGTCTGGAGGGAAGGAAGAGGCATTGGTTGCCTCCGCCTCCAGTACCTCCCCCAGAGCAAGTACCATGTCCACCATGAGGACATTCAAGTAGTGGAGCAGGTTGTCCAGAGAGGTGGTCCTGTCTTCATCCTTGGATGTCTACAAGACTCAGATGGATAAAGTCATGACTAACCTAGTCTGATCTCATAGCTGACTCTGCTCTGAGCAGGAGGTTGGGCTAGAGACTTCCTGAGGTATCTTCCAACCTGAATTATCCCTTGATCATCTTCTCCCTGCTGGAAGGAAGAGTCTGTGCAATAGCACTAGCCCAGCTGGGAGAGGAGAGAGCCAGAGGAATGGAAATAACAGGAGGTGTGATCAGATCACAAGTCTAACGCTGCAGGCTTACTTTGGAGTCACAGTATTGTGCACACTGGGATTGTGATGGTGCTGGAGTAGGAGTGTGCTGTTCCTCATTTGCATTCAGTTTGGCTGAAGGAATATGGTGGAAATGTGGAGTTCTCCTTTCCCTTCCTCACATGCTCCACAGCAGGGCACTGGCCTCTGCGACTGTGCCAACTGTGCTCCCTTTTACTCGACTAGAGTTACATGGGGAAGGAAGCTCGCTCAGCCCAGGCTTTGGGGCTATTTTTGGTGGAGTGCACATTTGTAGCAAGGTCAGCTGGAATTGTGTATTGCTGGTAGAATTTGAATCCAATTACATTATTTCTAACTGCCCTTTGTTCCTTCTTTCTGTTCCTGCCTCTTCTGCATCTGTCACCTGAAGACCCCGCCGCCGCCTGCAGATCGCTTTGGCCAGGGCGGCACGATGGAAGGGCTGGGAGCCATGGGGGGGAACCCCCCTGCCTTCAACAGAGGGAATCCAGGGGGGGATTTTGGCCCTAACAAGCGTCGCAGATACTAACAGGATTAAGCTAACCCCTGTACACGCCCCAAAGAGGAAAGGAATCTTGGCAGGCTACACAGGGTTTGACTGGGGGTGGGAGGGAGGGAGGGAGGGGGGCAGCAGAATATTAGGGCCTGTTTTCGTAACGCCACTCTAGGGCAAGGGAAGTGTGGTCTGAAGGGTAAAGGGTTTAGAAACGTTCATGTGGTGCATTCCTCTAATCTCAATGTGAAGAATAGATCCTGGGAGGCTGCCAGGGTAGTTCAGTAACGGTAACATCTGGCAGGGACCGTAATTGCCTGGACCATGATTTGCAGCCAGAGTCCTGAGACTAAACCAGCTAAAGTGACGGTGTGTCTTGGCATTTCTCTTGTGTCCTGCACCTTGCTGAAGAGCAGGGGCAAGCCTCTGGAGAACTGAGGCAGCATCTGGGTATTTTGCAGCTCCCACAATTCTGTAAATTTATATAGCTTCAAATGATCCGTCATGTAGTGAATTGGGGGAGATTTTTATAGTTTATTTCTTTCTCTTTCTTTCTCCTAACTTGTAGTTTATTCTTTTTATCTGGACCATCTGTTTCTTTAAAGTAGTTGACTGTCATGTGCAGCCTGAATGGCTGGGAGGCTCTTGTCTGGGTGGATTTTTTTGATAATGTGTTGTATCGCTGTTTATTTTTACTGGTAGTAAAGTACAATCTATTGGACAAAAGATACTGTATCTCATGCTGAAGATTTAACTGAAACAAATGTTTGTATAACCTTAACCTTGCCTGTCTTTTGTGTAGAAGTACTACAAGATTTTTCATTTAATGTAAACTGTTTGAACACAAGCTGTAATTGTCCCACTAACAAGTTTGAGTTTGTCTGAGAAATGTTACAGGAATGCATTATTAAAGTGGATTTTAAGCCTTTTTTATTTGGTGTGTTTTCTCTTCTTTTTTAAATGATAATGAGTGAATATGGATCAAAGCTTCAGATTATGGCACAGAAGTTGTTCTTGCTTAGCTCTACAGAGAGTGTTCAACCCCTGAGAAGTTTCTAACAGTTCTCACTGTGTGGAACAAGACCTGCAACTTCAGTACTTCCAAATTCACTGCTGAGTCTGGGTTGTGTCTGTTTTGGATGCAGAGAATGGACATGTGAGACTTGTTGGGGTGTTTGTGGGAGCCTGGAGTTCACTCCCAGCTCATCTTAGTACTGCCTGCAGTGTTACAGTGCCTCTGGCTGGGATGCAGACCTTCCTCTGAAGCCTGTGCTGGGACACCAACTGGAGGACTAGTAATTGACAGTGGCAACAGTAGCCCTTTACCTTGGGCAAGGCAGGAGGAGTCCAGGGCCTGGAGCCTCTGGGTTGTGGTCTGGCATTAAGTTTAGGCTGAGGAGGAGGGAGTGGAGGGGGAAGCTTAGGGAGAAATTTATATAGGAAAGGGAGGGAGAAGGAGTTAGAACCCAGGAGTGTAAGGAGCTGCCTTAAGACTTGTGCAATAACAGGCAAGATGGTGTTTTGAGCTGCCTGATGTTACCAAGGTGATCTTAAAAAAATTAGGGTTTGGTCCTGTAGGTACTTTGTAAGTAGGGAAGGATTGAAGTGATCACTGTGCAGGCTTTATTGGTTTACCCTGTTGTTATAATTATCCTGGAGTGGGATGATGGATATCCCCTACTGAAGAGAGGCTGCAGCTGATGCTCATGTTGATTTTCCCTGGTTTTATTTTCACCTTTAAAAGTGCCAGCACTAGTAGCTAGCTTGCCAAGGTGAGACAGTGTTTACTGGTGATTATCAGGGGATTGTGACTTACCTGTAGGTACAGGAGGAATGTTTTTCACCTGGCATATTTGCTAGGAGAGCTAAATACTGCAAAACCTTAAATTGGGGAGAATGCTGACCAGCTGTTCTGCTGCCCTGCAGAGAGGGTAGAAGTCACAAGAACAGATGTGCCTGGAGCATGGCTGGCAGACGTTTGCTAATGCCACAGGTGCTTGAGAAGTACATCCTTTAATTCCAGAGTGTGAAACAGAGAGGGAAAGGCAAAGCTGCACCCAGGTGTCTGTATTGTGTCTGGTTCTCTTGCCCCTGGCTCAGCTGGCTTGCTTGTTAGTGAGCAGTTGAAAGTCACTGCCCTGGAGAAACAGCAGAGCTCAAATATCCAGCAGGCTGCTGCTGCCTGAATCCCAGTCAGGTAGAAGATAAGGATGGGTCTGGTTCCTGCCTTTCCCTGGGAGAAGAGTGCTGTAGTAATCAGGTGTGTAAAATCATGGGAAGGGGGGTTTAGCACTGCTCAAAGTCTGACCAGACCAGTGCAAAGTGACAACTGAAGATCCAGTGACAGTAAAAGAAGAAAACTGAAGCTGTGGTCTGGTGTGAATGCTGGAGGTAACAATTCTCACTGCTTTAGAGGAGGGGACTGAAAATCTCTGTCTGAGCTGCTGGAGAGTGTAAAGCAGATCATGACTAAGGTTTTTGGAGGTGTGCAGCAAGTGGACATGGCACCAGGGGCTGCTTGTACTGCAGAAGCACTTAAGGCTGGGTTCAGGCTCTCTCACTCCAGACCACTTCCAGGCACTGGAATCTGCTGAAGCACACTGGGATGGGCTGTCAGTGCTCGTGCTGCTTGGGTAAGGTAAGCAGTGCTGCTCTGCAGGCTGGGCCCTGCACAAGCACCTTCTGATGTGCACAAGGGAATGCTTTGATTTGGGTGCTTTTTCAGACCTCTGGCTGGTACATACCTCCAGACCAATGAAGTATTTTGGTTATCATGAAGAGGCACCCTTGCCTCTTGCTGTGATATCTGATTAGATTGTTTAAAATGCTCTTAGGCAGTATCAGTCCATTTCAGACCAGGGACTGATGAGCAGTCTGGTTCTTATCACTTTGCTCTTAGCTTTAAGCACCCAGCATTTGTGGGCTTCAGAAGTTGGAGCTTGTTTTATGCAGCTTCCCCTTAAACAGCAGTGACTGCATTTGCCAGATAGGTCTGAAAAATCCAGCTGGTACCCAGATAACTCTTGCACATGAAAGCAATAACCCTTTTCTTGTGTTTTCTTTTCCTAGCACAGTGCATCTCACCAGAAGTTGTCCTTTATCTTAGAAAGCTACAAGTGGTGGGATGTGCTGAACTACTTCCCCAGTGAGCTACCTTTGGGAAGGGGAAGAAGGAAGGTGTGATTTCCTGAGGCCTTGCTGAAAGGACACATCATTCTCTCTTCTGTTGCTGGTCAGAGCTTGGGTACCTGCTTCTCTATGTGGTGAGTCACCCCAGTGCTAGAGGTAGCCAAAAGTAGAGGAAGGAAGCAGGGAGCTCAGCCAGGTACCACACTGCCTCTGAGATACTTTCTCTTACTACAACCTGGCTGCTCTGCTCTACCTGAGTTCATAGTGACCTTGCTTGAAGGCAAAAGGACCCACCAAAGGGAAAACCTGTGAAATTCCATACTCCCTGCCAGCTGAGGCCACTTTGGGCAGCAGGTTTTTGTTATGGATGCAAGCTAATGACAAGAAAGCCAAGTCTTAGGAGCACACTGAGCTATTTTCTTTTTGGCTGGTCCCTGTTGAGGACTGAGGAGAACTTTGATGCAGAACACTGCATGCCTTTTCAGAGCAAGTACCTGAGTAGACAGGCTGCTTTAGCATGTTGCTCAGCTCCAATGAGATGAAATTATCTCTGGGAGCAAGACACTGCCTGAATTCCAGGGGAGAAAACCCCCCTCAGCTGAGCAGGTGATTCCAGTTTGAAGGTGTAATTGTTCAGTGAGAACAGTGTTGGGGCACTAGCCCTGTAATAACCCAGGCTGTGGAAGGGCAGTGTTCTTGACCAGAGAGATGAAGCTTGCTCACATCCCTGTTTCTGATGGTTTCTGGTCTTTTTCAAACCTGTTCTCTGAGCTGGTGAGTACAATCAGTGCAGACCTGTCAGGCAACAGCCACCCATGAGCCCTGAGTGGTGCTGTCAGAAGAAGAGCAGCCCAGCAGAACTTCTGCTGGAGAATTGCTCAGCACATGTTCACATGGGGAAAACTTTATTTCCCAAATAACTAAACCATGAACCAGCTTTGTGTAACATCTGTAGCAGTAATAGGGTTGGATTTCCCTTCTCCTAACCAGCTTTTTGTATGGAGGAAGTACTCCAGGCTTCAGAAGTGCATTCCCTGCCTGCTGGGAAGGGAGCCCTGGGTTCCACAGAGCATCCCAAATGAGTGAAGGGTTGGGGTGAGCTGAGTTCCTCTCCCTGAAGGCATCCAGTCGGTTCTACCCTGGACTTTTGGGGGCTGTTTTACACTGTCTGTGATTGTTCAAGAGCAAGCAGACTACCTTGGGTTTGAGAATGGTTTGGTCCTTTGCTTCTGGTGTTTATCAAATGAAGTGCACGTAAACCAAACAGGATTCCTTTTTCATTCTCAGCCAGCTCGTTCCTTGTAAGCTGTTCCAAAGGTGTTGGTCACAACTGTCCCTGCTCAGCCCACTTGCATGGTGACTTCTGCTTTACTTGGAGCTTTGCCCCAGAAGGAGGGCCAGGCTGAGCACCACACAAGCTGCTCACCCAGCCCTCCTCTCCAGCAGGATGGGGAGGAGAATTGGAAGAAAAGGCTAAAACTCCTGGGTTGGGATGAGGACAGTTTACTGGGACAGAAAAGGGAGAGGAAAATAACATAAACTGTACTTAGAGTATTCACAAGGGAATTTACTGACCCAGCAACTGGCTGACAGCCCACACTGAGACCACCTTGGAGCATCACTGAGCCACCCTTCCCCAACTAGCCCCCTTTTATGGTGGGCACGATGTCATATGGTATGAAATACCCCCTTAGCTAGCTTGAGCCACCTGTCCTGGCTCCTTGTGAAAAGTGACTATCCTAGCTGAAACCAGGACAGCAACACAGCCCTGTGGCCCAAATGCAACAGCCAGAAAGCCACAGCTTCAGACTCGATGCTGTGTGACGGACATGCAGCCCTGCGTGCTCTTGGCTTCCTCTGAATCTTGGCTTCTCTTTTCTCTTAATTTTTAGAGCATCAGCTCTTGCAGAACCTTCAATCTGCTGCTGGCTGGCTGAGTGGCTTTCTGGAGCTCACCTCTGTTTCATGGTGGATGCCTCATGTCTCTCTTCCAGGCTGCACTCCCACACCTTGTCCTCTATGGGTACCCTCCCCTTGGGCCAGGAACCATGGACACCCCGATTTACTGTATTTCACTGTACTATGTTGCCAGTAATTTCTGTCTTTCAAGCCACCTCATTTCCCTGCAGACAGTTGCAGCAGAGGAGTGAGGGCAGAGCAGTGCCACAGCATGTTCTCAGCTGTCTGCAACTGCTCCTTGGGTGCTGAGCGGGCTCCGCTCAGTCACAGCCTCCAACCAGTCACATGCTGGTTCCTTTGCAACAGGCCTCAGTGTGTGGGTCAGCCCCAGCACCCTCTTGGCGTTTCCTCCAAGACATGTGAGGTAACTGGAGCTCCAGATTCTCACTGGCACTGGGGTGGCGACAGCTGCAGCCTTGCTGGCAGCTCATGGAAAGGACAAGGAGATCTGAAACCCTATAGCTCTATTCAGCCCACAGGACCACATATTGCCCTGTCTCAGGGTTATGCCCAGGGTCCCAGGTGATCTCTCCTGCCTGAGCAGAGGCTCTGGATCCCAGCAGTGGTTTGTTACCCACTCTTGGGACTGTTGGGTCATTTATTCTGTCTGGAGGCCCTGCCGTCCTTTGAGGTGTCAGCTCAGAGGCACATGGCCCATGCTGGTGTGACAGTTCTCCAGTGCCCCCACATTTGCATCCCAGCTTTTGGGTTGGATGTGGTTTTATACACAGGTTACCAAGGTATAAGGAGCTCTGATGGTGATACATGTCCTCCCCTCAAGCAGAGCTGTCCTCCTTGCTGATGACATGACAAGTCCAACATTTCTGCTGGCTGGGGGTCTCAAGGTGAGGCTGGCTGAACTGAGCTGGAGGTGAAGCAGCAATGAAGTGTGAAAGGAATCTGCAGTGATCTCTCTGGGGAACTCCAGAATTTCAGTAAGGGTTCACCCTAACTCTGGGCTTTGGAGATCCCCTTGGGGTGGCAGCAGGTCCTGCTGGCTGTTGTAGGGGGATTATCTAGGTTAAACAAACAGACATTATTTTCTTTTTGTAGTTCCTGTTTGCAGAGCCAGCTGTTTCCTGGGTGCTGCCCTGACTTGCTGGAGCACATGGTGCCTGGAGAGTGTTTCTGCTCCGAAACTGGGCTTGGCATCAGCTCTTAGCTCTGTCAGTGCAAAGGGTGAGTCCCGTAGGCAGCAGCTGCCTGGGGAGTTCACTCAGGAAGGAAACCTGCAGTGTCCCAGCAGCTAACGTAACCCCATCCCTGTTCCACAGGGAGCATGATTTGTACCATTCCTATGTGGTTTAGATGCTTGTAGGAGCTAAGTAAAACCTTTGATCTCAAGGTTTCCTTGGGTCCCAGAATGGGGACAGGGAGTCCAAGCATACCCTTCCTGGATGGGGGGGGGGCCGGGGG
>VZTU01009221.1:21895-33389 GCA_013400835.1 Zapornia atra
AGGGAAGAGATTTCCCTGCATTGCACAAGTCCCTGTGCTGAGGGATGTCTTGGCCACATGTGCTGCTGTGGTCCCCTGGTACCTGTCTCAGATATTGTCCTGTCTTTTGGGGCTGGGGAAGATCAGCACAGGTTTTGCCCTGCGACTCTAGGAAGTCTCTTCCCTTCTTTTGCAGGAAACTTTCAGCTTCTTCTATAAAAGCTAAAGAAACTGAGAGCAGTTGGTCAAGAGGAGATGCAGGTTGCCCCAGGCTGAGGATGAGCACCTGAAGTGGCACCGATGCCTCCATGCCCGGTGCTGATGGGCAGCAGGCACTGGAAGGTCCTCTGCCCACCGCAGGTGCAGATACACCCTGCAGTGCCTCTGATGGCCGCGGGGGCAGGACAGAAATGCCTCTCAAGATAACAAGCATGCCAGGTGCCCTCAGCTGCTGAGCTGCTCTGTCCATTTTTAGCCCGCTCTCCAGTTACCAGCCACCTCCTCTGGCCCCCTCCAAAGATAGGCAAAGCCACCTCCCAGCCCCTTGGTAGGGAACTGTGGGGAAGCAGGGGGAGGATTATGGGCAAGGATTGGATTGATGGGATTTTTGTGGAAGGAATCAAGGACACCACGAGTACGCCTGAGCTATGGCGCTGCTGTGCTACAACAAGAGCTGCGGGCAGAGGTTTGATCCTGAGCACAACACCGAGGGTAAGTGGGCTCATCTGCCTTGCACCAGGGTGAGTGGGGACGCACACCGCTTCCGTGGTGTGCAGCTGTGGCTTGAGCTGCTGAGCAGGGCTGAGCCCAGCACAGGCAGGCCGCATGGCAGGAGCTGGCTGAGGAGCTGCTGGGTGTCACGGGTAGCTTGTGGGAAGGACTGCTCCTCCTGAAAGGTTCTGCCTGATTTTTCCTGTTCAGATTCCTGCCTCTATCACCCAGGCGTCCCCATCTTCCATGATGCTCTGAAGGTGAGTGGGGCAGGAGCTGGGGCTGCGGCTGCAGGGAGGGTCCTTGTGCCTGGCAGGACTGCCTGCGCCAACCGCTTTGTCACCTCCCGGTGCCTAGGGCTGGTCTTGTTGCAAGAAACGCACAACAGACTTCTCTGAGTTCCTCTCCATCAAGGTGAGTGACCTGCCAGCCCAAATGCACCCGCTGCTCCTCTGTCCTCTCCTTGTCCCTGTCCTATCCTGTCCTGTTCCCCTCCTGCACCAAGGAGGGGGTGGGCCAGGGATTTCCCGTCTGCTCCCAAGGAGCCTGCCAGCAAGGGTACCGCTCCCAACGCATGAGGCAGGTGCCCCAGAGAAGGGTGCTGGAAGGGGCTGGGATCCCCCACGAGGATCCTGCGGGATGAACGTAACCACCCCAAGTATCAACATGGCTGTGAATGCCCCAACAGCTCCGGGAGGAAAAGGAGGCAGCAGGGCCCAGGGGCTGGGGGGACTCTTGCCTCACCTCAGCTGCCGGGCGAGGGCACAGTAGAGCTGAGACACATCTGCCATGGCCCCGGTGAGGCTGCTGCACCCTCCTGTCCTCGGGGGAATCCCTGCATGGCCTTGGTACAGGGTCAGAGTCCATCCCTGCAGGACATGGTCACCTGAGCATGGAAACTCACAGGGCCTGGAGGCGGCTGCCAGGGTAGGGAGCTCAAAGCAGGCCTCAGGCTTGTCTCTGCTGCCCAGGGATGCACAAAGGGGTTTCACAGTGCAGAGAAGCCCCCTGAGCCTGGCAGACAAGAGGAGACCTCAGAGAAGCCAAAGGCCAAGCTAATGGAGGAGATCATCACCCAAAAACCAAAATCAGCTGAGAGGATGCAGCGGGAAAGACCAAGGTGAGACAGGCCCAGCTACCAGCATCACCCTGCTGTGCCACTTCTGTGCACGTCTGACCCTGCTGCTTCCCCAGGAGAGGCAACAACACTTAAAATTACAAAAAAAACCCCACTCAGCCTTTGCTGCTGCTGTTTCCCAGCTTTGATGAGCCAAGACAACTGCTACCAATTAAAGTATCCAGGTCTCTGGAGCAAGCTCTGGAGAAACTGAACCTGTCCTCCAAGGATGAAGCACCTGAAGGCAGTTGTGCAGGTAGCGGTGAGCTGATGGATGGCAGCGGGGCTGCGTGTGGCAAGGCCAGCGCAGGGTTTTTGCATGGTGGGTTCAGTGCAGGGTGCTGAGTGCTACATGCCCAGTGACCTGCAGACCCTCAGAACCCCCTGAGGCACTGTGCTCAGGGGCTGTGCATGCTAGGTTGGGGAATGGGCGGTGGGAAGGGTTTGGGGACAGGCGTGTACGGTGCGTGTCCCTGGGTGAAGCTCTGCTGCTCTTGCAGGGGAGGCAGCTGCCCAGGTGAGAGCTGGCACCACCTGCAAGAATGCAGCCTGCAAGGCGGTGAGTACCCAGCAGGGTCCCATCTTTGCATGGTCTGCACCCCTGCCAGGAGCATCACAAAATCACAAATACAGCGTGAGGGCCCCTCTATCTATCAGCTACAGGGTGTGGGGCAGGGTGCCAGGTGGATGGGAGATGGCAGTGCCCATCAGTTCCATCTGCTCCTGCTTGTCCTGTCCCCTGAGCACCTGCCTCTGTTGCCTCCCAGCCACATTCCTGCAAGAGGTTTCCAAATTCCTGGATTGGTGGTATATTTGCACTTCACTGCTGCTAATCGCTTGCAATGAAACCTAGTGCATACTCTGGGTATGGGTGTATAGGTACAGTGCATGCAGAATAATCCCCCCACATGTAACGAATGCAGTACTGCCCATGTCTAGCTTGCTCCAAGGCCACCTTGTATAGGACCCGGCTGGGCCCAAGGCACATGCTGGAGGGACGGAGCTGCAGGAGGGCTGGCATGTTTGGAAAGCAGCAGAGAGGGAAGTGAGCAAGGAGCAAAAGGTGGGAGGTGGATAAGGACATAAAACTTGCACTTCAGAGAGAGTTTCTGCGGTGTCTAAATTTGCCCATTGTCCCCATGCTACCCAGCCCCAGGCTGTCTTTGGGAGAGGACATACAGAAGGGTTGCTGCAAGGGTCCCAGGACTTATTCTGGAGTCCTGGCAAGGCTGGGGTGGCTGCTGTGCAGGCAGGAAGCAGGAACTGGTGCTGGGCTGGCAGCTGGGTGTAGGCCCAGAGTTAGTCCTCACAGGCGCTGGGCCCTGCAAAACGGTGACGCTGGGCATCATGCTGTGCCCGGTGCAGGGGTGGGCACAGTGGGCAGATGCCTGGCTACACTGTGCCATGCCAGAGGCACAGCTGAAACTTTCCTTTGCTTCTGGCTCCACAGATCTACCAGGGCCCAGAGAGCAACAGAGAGGTTTGTACTTTCCATCCCGGTGTTCCTGTCTTCCATGAGGGGTAAGAAACAACGCTTCACTGGGGGACAAACTGACCCTGCTGAGGGCTGAAAGTGCTGCCGTACAAGGTGCAGTTGTGGGTGACAGGCGGGCAGGGGGAGCTGATGGTCCTAAGTTCCTCTCTCCCACAACCCCAAAGCCTGCTGTGGTCCCCTCTCCTGCTCCCATGGGTGCTCCCCACTCAGGTCACTCCACTCTCCCCAGGATGAAGTACTGGAGCTGCTGTGGAGTCAAAACAACAGACTTCAGCGCCTTCCTGGACCAGCCGGGCTGCAGCAGTGGGTGGCACTGCTGGACAGGGAAGGGGGTAAGGAGGCTCTGGGTAGGGGCAGCTTGTGTGGGCAAGGTGCCATTAGCTGGCACCCGAGGAGTGCCCCTTCCCTTCCTCCACATTCCCACGGGTTTCCGCATTGAATTCTCTTCATTTTCACAACTGATGACTGCACAGGGTGTGAGTGCCTAAGCCTCACCTCTGCTGTTTACAATGCTGCTCCTGCATTCACAGAATGTGTCAGCTCTCCCACCCAAGGGGCAGCTCTGCCATAGGAAGCTGAACGAGGCAGGAGCCATCCCCAGGCCTGGCACAGCCAGCGCCACAGGCTGCCACACAGGGACAGGCAGCTGAGCATAGGGAAAGCCTTGAAGAAAAAAGCCCAAAAGTTTTGACAGATGACTGAATTTGGTTTTAATGACTTTCCCCCTCTGCAACTGCTTCCCAGGAGGGACCTCATTTACATGCTGACAAGGTGTTGCAGTAGGGTAGTGGGGAGAAGATCCCAATTCCCAATATTGTATGGTGTGTGCAAGTTTTTTCAGGAAAGTTCTTTGCTGGAAAAAGGCTTGAGCCTGGAAAGTTGCCCCAAAGCAAGCCAAGATACCCCTGAAAGTGCATCACGTTCCTCTGAGTCAGCAACCTCCTCTGAACCCAATATGCTCCTTGTCCTGGAGAAGAAAACACATAGTGGATGTAAAGGAGGCTGCAATGAGTGAACTGTGATGTTGTGATACAGATGCTTTGTGCTGTCACTTGATTTTGGGCTTGGGATTCCTCCTGATACATTTATTTGGCTGGGAATGCTGAGGTCTGAGGGATCTGTCTCCTGGCATGCTCAGAAATGCCTAGTGGGACCAAGGCTGCCTGTGGCACAGATGAGGTGAGGGTCATGTGGGAGGAAGGTAAAATGTGGCCGGATGGGGTTCATCTGTCTCCCAGATGTAGCATGGTGGTGTGGTCCATGTCCAGCAACAGTCCCTGCACTGCCCTTCAGACTGAGTTTGCTGACTGTGCACAGTTCCTAGGAGCTTGGGCACAGCAGATTAACTCCTAAACAAGAGGGGCATGTCACTGGTCTTAACATGTCCTTCTGGAGCAACCCCAATCACAGATGCCCCATGTTGCAAGGGACAGACTGTTACAAGCTGCCCATCTTCGCACGAGCCACTTCCCCCGAAAAACCCGCACAAGCAGCAGGGTGACCTTGCTTAGCCGCTGCTGCCCTCAGCGGGGGCTCTGTGAAGCCCCTCTGACCTCAGCTGGGGCATGCCAAGGAGCACCCTGCAGCACAGACATCCCCTCTGTCTGGGGACGCCGTGCCCTGACCGGCTCCTCTCCCCGGCAGGACAAGGCGGCTGTGTCGTGCCGGCAGGACTGGCACCAGACCAGCAGCCAGGTGGTGGTGACGGTCTATGCCAGGACCCCCCTGCCCGCCCTCAGCAGCGTGAAAGCCAACCGCACTGTGGTGAGTGGGGCCGGCGGGGCTGGGCTGGCGCAGGGCGGCTTCACAGCAGCCGATTTTGATGAGCCAGGAGCTGGGAGGTGGCTGGTGCCTGGCGCTCTGAGATGGCCTGTTGGGTCTGCTGGTGCAGCCAGGGTTCGCAGGGCTGGTTGCTGCCTCCAGGCTGAGAGCCCGGCGGCTTCGCTGCTGCAGCAGCATCTGCCCGACCAGCCCGGCTCAGCGGCACTCAGCCTCAGCAGGTGCTTTGCTGGCCTCCTGGTGCAGAGGGGAACCTGGCATGCTCTGAAGGAGGGGAAATGCTCCCAGATGATGAGGGATTTGCCAGACACCGAGCCAGGATGTGCAATGCATCACAGAGCTGGAGGCAGAGCTCTAGCACTGCTGTGCTATCTACTCAGATAATTTTCTGTTGCTCTTTCAGGTTGAGGTTCACATCATCTTTGAAGGGAGTAAGATTTTCCGTGCAGAATTGGATCTCTGGGGGGTAAGATCCCATTTACTTTCATTTCCCTACTCCAGTAGCGTGCCTGGGGCTGGGTAGCAATGATGTGAGGGGGGCTGTGCTCTGGGGAGAAGCATCTGCAGCCCCAAACACAGGCTTCTACTAAGGAAAAGCACTTTCCAGGTGGTCAGGATGCTCAGAGTTTTGAAAAAGCAGCGAAACATTTGCTGCTGCAGTTTCTGTGCAGTCACAGTCCTTCCTGAACACAGAGCACGAGGCAGACTTTGCCTCTATTATTGCACACAGTCGCTATCGCCCTCGGGATGCAGCTCTTCCCCAGGCTGGCACATCTGTGGAACAAACAGCCATTTCATAGTCCCTCCCTCAGTGTGATTCGTTGCCAGCTCTCAAAGCCTCTGGGATTCTCCCAGGTCCACCACGGCTGTCATAGCAGAGAGGATCCGTTTATCTCCAGAGCTCTGGGGTTTTTTTATAGCAGCAAAGGCTGACAAGGAAATTAGGGGTTTTTTTCTCTATTGATCCCAGAGTGGTGTTGCTGAAATGGAGAATAAAACCTCACAACACCAATGTGGCATTAAGCAGCAGATGCTGGGTGCACAGGGGATCACTCCACCTGACATGTGTGCCCGTCACCGTTCCTCGTGTGATATTTATACAAAAAGCCCCAAGATTAAACACTCCCAGTTACAGTGATTGGTTAGTAATTCACATATGATATCCTCTGATTCATTCCTGGATCAAACTGTGTCTGTGCAGGGTCTTTTTGACCTGTGTGTGGGGGCTATTTTGGTGTTATAATGAAGTCAGTTCGCTTAAGGACACTTAGCTTTCTACTTTTGATGCCAAGTCCTTGACTGTGTCAAGGATGATTTAGCTAAATCCATGATTCCAGGATATACATCCTGTTAGTTCAGGTCTCAGTGTCCTAAGGATACTAAATGTATAGATTTTTCAAGACTATTTCTCTTTGATCCAGTTCCTGATGGCTACTCATGCTGTTTATCATTAGTAGCTGGATTAGTTATTAACATATAATCTTAGGGTTACATGTTCCTTTAAATTTAAGGCTATGGCTACATTCCCACCTTTTGAGGCTCAAACCATCCTTAGGGTATTTGTGAAAATATCTTTAATCCCTTGTCAGTTTGATCTGTAGATCTGCAGTTGATCTTACCTTCCACCATGGTTCCTCTGGCGTCATGGCTGGCTTTACTCGAGTGTAGGAAATCCAGGTTTCAACTCCTCCTACCTTGACTGCTGTGTAGGTCGTTAGGGGTACCTGGAGTATCTTTCCACTTCTCTTGCAAGGGTTCAGAGTTCCATGTTTTTGTATGTACAAAGTCTCCTGGTTGATACTGATGGGCAGAAGTCCAGTGCAAGTGGTCCTGTCAAAGCAATATGCCATCAGAGAGCCACGAGGGTTTTCCCTAAAGAAATCAGGTACAACTTTAAAGCTGTTTTTCCTTTTCTATGTATTTATCCTTGAATCTGTGGTGCTTGGTACAGTCTTCCATAGTATAACTCATAAGGAGTAATTTTACTTCTTGTAGTAACAGCTTAGTTGTCTCCCTAGCTTTGTTGGTGCAGCAGGGGAAAGCTTCTGGCCATCCTGAGAAGCTGTCAACCAGTACCAGGAGATATCTGGAACAGTTTTGTTTTGGTAATTCAGAAAAGAATCAATCTGCCAATAATATCTAGGGGAATTTCTTTGCATAGTGGTCCCTGGGGATGGTCTTTTCCTGTCCATGGGATTATTCTTTAAGCAAATGGGACATTTTTGCTATTTTAACCTTCATTATCCCAGTCATCCCTGTGAATATGATTGAATATTGAATAGATATCACAGCCTCACTGTGTTTCCTGGGGTCTCTTTTCTACAACCTCAGTCATTATCTGTGGTAGAACAAGGACTTGTTTCATGGGAGTTATTAACCAGCCCTCTCTGTCTGTGGTTGCTTTTAGCAGTGATGCCAGTTGTTGACCCACCTCACTGTAATTAGGTTTCAGAAGGGGGAACTTTACCTCTTTCACTGATAGCAATGCAAGGGTGCCCTGTTCAGCCATCTCCCTTGCAGTTTACCAATGGTTTACCCACAAGTACTGGGGTTTGTAGGAACTGGTGTGCTCCCCAGTGCATTGCTGCCACCTCCATACCTCTCTGCATCTTTGGGCTGTGTTAATGGGTAGGGCCCCAGCCTCTATTACATGCATAGTTGTGACCACTGCATAACCAGCCACCTGCTTTCTATCTTGTACCATCTGCAAACAGCTCCAAATCAGGATTAACTAATGGTTTATCTCTCAGATCTTACCAGCTTGAATACACTTGTTCAACAGTTTGCAGGCAATTATGGTGCAGGGGTTCTAAGTTCTGTTCTTCTGAATTCAGAAACATTGCTGGGGTGGTCTTAAGCTCCACATCATCCTGTTCCAACAGAACAACTTGATATATGAACATACGGCTTGGAGACAGCCAATGTCCTCCATTGTGGTCTAGAACAGAAATTACCATATGCAGGACACACACCATAATTCACTGTCCTATTGTCAATTTTCTGGCTGCTTAGATTAGAAGGACAGTTGTGTCTACAGCGTGCAAACATCCTGGCCATCCTTTACTCACACTGTCCAATTGTTTGGAGAAATATCCCACAGCTCTTCCCCATGTTCCCAATTAGTTTTTGAGTCAGCATGCCCAGAGCCAAGGTGTTGCCATTCATGTATAAATAACTCAAAAAGGTTTAGATAAGCTGAGCAATCTCAATGCAGGTGCTGACATCAAGATCTTTTTTAAGTTCCTGAAAGCTTTCTGACACTCAGGGGCCCACAATAAGTGGTTCTCTCTTGACCCTTTCAAAGTTTCATGAGGAGGTTTTACCAGTAGTCCATAGTTGAGAATCCACAGCCTACACCCATCCAATCATACCCAAAATGCCCTGACCTCTCATACAGTTCTTGGCTCTGGAGTATGACAGATCGTTTCTTTTCTGCCAGCTCCCAGTCTCCACTGTCCCTCTGAGATCTCAAAACCCCAAGAAATCACAGCCTCTTTTCCTACCTGGGCTTTGCTTTCTGACACACAATATAGATGCTCTTCCCAAGTCTTGGCACTCATTAAAATGTCACCCACACATTGCAGTATCGTTCTGCCTGGGTTTCCTTTCTTCTGTGTTTCTGCCTCCTTCACCAACTGATTGCCAAATACTGTTGGATTATATTTGAGTCCTTGAAGTAGCACGGTCCAGGTCTGAGTTGGGTTTTGTGTCTGGTAGTGGGGCTTTCCCATACAAAGGTGAATATCACCTTTATTAATATGATTGGCATGCAGAAAGAGGAATCCTTGAGATCAAGTCCAGTAAACCACTGGTGTTTTTCCTTTAAGGATGCTCACAAGGTATATGGGTTAGCTACTACTTGGTGAATATCTTGAACGATCTGATTCACAGCTGTTAAATCTTGAAGTAAACTATATTCCTTACCATTCTGCTGTCTTACAGTAATGTTGGGGTCTTACATTCTGATTCGTGCCCTGCCAACAATCTGTGATGTTTTTCAAAAAAAGTTACTAATTCTTCTAACCCCTTTCTATCTTGCCACTCAATAGGATACTCTGATATTGTCTTTATATTACTGGTTTAGTTCCAGACTTAATCACAGAATCATAGAATGGTCTGGGTTGGAAGGGACCCCATGGATCATAGAGCTCCAACCCCCCTGCCACAGGCAGGGACACCAACCTCAGGCCTGGAGCTACACAAGGTTGCCCAGGGCCCCATCCAACCTGGCCTTGAACACCCCCAGGGATGGGGCATCCACTACTTCTCTGGGCAGCCTGTTCCAGCACCTCACCACTCTTTCTGTAAAAAACTTCCCCCTAATATCTAATCTAACCCTTCCCTCCTTTAGCTTTAGTCCATCCCCCTTGTCCTGCCATTATCTGCTCTTTTAAAAAGTTGAATCCCCTCCTGCTTATAAGCTCCCTTCAGGGACTGGCAGGCTGCAATGAGGTCCCCCCGCAGCCTTCTCTTCTCCAGGCTGAACCAGCCCAGCTCCCTCAGCCTCTCTTCGTAGGGCAGGTGCTCCAGCCCTCTAATCATCCTCATGGCTCCTCTGAACCCTCTCCAACAGCCCCACATCTCTCTTGTACTGGGGGCCCCAGCTCTGGACACAGGACTCCAGATGGGGCCTCACAGGGCAGAGCAGAGAGGGACAATCACCTCCCTGTCCCTGCTGGCCACCCCTCTTCTAATGGAGCCCAACTTAGAACAACTTTTACCAGTTCCACCAATTTAGACTGGCCTGGGATTTCCCTGGCCTGCATCAGGGGTGTTACTGCATCTTCTGCAGGGCCACAGTGACAGTGGTATTACTCCCTAGGAGCCACACCAGGGCTGTGCCTGGGCTTGGTGCCTGTCTGACTGCTCTGCATTACCTGAGGCACCCTGGCTACTCTCTTTGAATGGGATTGTCTGGGAGCAGGCCACCCAGGTGCTGGCATTTATACCCATCTCTTCGCAGAAATGCCCTAAGAGTTGTGAAGAGGGCTGCTTAAGAAGAGTCTGCTGGTGGCTGCACCTTTTGACCTTGGATTAAGAGCAGAGCTGGACATCACTGCCAGCTCTGAGGACATTCTGGGCTTGTTCACAGGCTGCCCCAAAGGTTCTTTGGCTCAGCATGTCCCTGCCTACCCCTGCAATCCTGCTGTGCCTGTGGGCAGGCAGGGGAGACTCAGTCTCTGATTTCTCAGGGGGTTGCAGGCTGGGGAGGAGTGGTGGCACTTAGGAATTTGCATGTGCATTTCCTGCCTTTATTGCTGGTGGATGCTGTGTCTCAGCACAGCTCACTGCCACACGCGTGCTGACACCTAGCAGAGCTCTCCTGAGCTCTGAGGTGCTGCTTAGATGTAACAACAGTGAAGCTCAGCTAAAGCCCAGGTTTCATCCCGTTCTACCTCCTGGCACATGGGGACAGGAGCTCTCTCCTCTCTTCCCCTCTGACAGGCCTCTGCTGGTAAAAGGAAGGATGAGCGTGTGCTCTGTGTCTTCCTGTGCCCAACTCACTGCACGTTTCCCTCTCTAGGTCATTGAAATAGAGAAGAGCTTTGTGAACATGGTTCCTACCAAGGTGGAGATCACGCTTTGCAAAGCCAGCCCTGGCTCCTGGGCCAGGCTGGAGCTCCCTCCAAGCAGGTCGCAGAAGGAGGCTGCCAATGCAGAGGACCCCAGGGCAGTGCCATGGGAGGACTTGGACGACAGCTTGAGCTGGTCGGAGGAGGAAGATGATGAGGAGCTGGAGATGGGAACACCGAGGATGTGACAGTCAAGTGCTTTAGCAGCCGAGCAGTGCCGGCTCCTGAGCTGCTGGGGACCTCGGCACCAGCTCCAGAGCACCAGGCCCAGCCCAGAGCCACGGGCACGCTGCTGGACACCCTCTGCCCCGCTCAGAAGGAGCAAGTAATAAAACCCCGGAACAAAGGTCACGCTGCGAATCCCCGGCGTGTGCTTCAGCCGTGCCGGCAGAGCCAGCCCCCGCCTGCCCCTCCCTCTCCGGGGCCTGCCCGGGGCGGGACAGGAGCTCCCTGACCTGCACCCCGAGCTGCCCCAGCCTGCGCCGGGTCCTCTCACAGCCCGGTGTTCCGCCCCGCCTGGCACCTCCGGGGCGTGCAGCGGGCCAGCTGAGCTCCGTGCCGGGAGGGCAGCCGGGCTGGGCGGGGTGACAAGGGCGATGGCGGCTGCAGGCGGCGAGGGGCGTGCGATGCTGCCTGCGGCTCCAGCGGGGGGGAGGTGGGATGCCCTCCTCCGCAAAGGCGCTTAGGGGCGTGAAACCGCCCGGGCGAGAGAGGTCACCGCTGACCGAGGGGCAGACGGGGGATACCGGGGAGGGGGATCTCCGCGCTCCGCCACCCGGCCTCGCCCGGGGCCCGTCCCCGCCGAGCTGCCCGCCCCGGAAGCGGCCGCTCGCTCCCGCG
>VZTU01009221.1:33767-78649 GCA_013400835.1 Zapornia atra
GCCTGGGCGCTTAGGGCGGCCGCGGTCTCCTTCCCGGCGGGTCTGCTCGCACGCTGCCCGCGGCTCCTCGGCCCCCGCCCTGGCTGGGGAAGCAGCCAGCTGCGGAGAGGGACAGAGCGAGCTTGGGAGGAGCGGGCCGATCGCCCCCCAGCCGCGGGGTGTGGCGGTTCCCAGGAGTCGGGGAGGTGGGATGCCGGTCCTGGCTTCCGCGCTCGGCAGCGCTTGTGCCGCTGGATGCTCTCACCAGTGCGGCGGGGCCCTGGCAGCGCAGGGCAAGGGGGATGTTCTGCCACAGGGCTTTTTTTTGCCCCCCGGTGCCTTTTCTCGGGGACGTGCAGGAAGCGGGACTGGCCCCGTGGGCAGGTCATGCTCTTCCCGCTTCCTCCGCGTCCGAGAGTTGCGCCGGGTTTGTTCCCGGAAGGGTCGGGTGAGCGGCTCCCCGAGGCTCGGCGTTGGGCTGGGAAGGCGGGCGGGCTGTGTCGCGGCGCCGGATGCGCGGGGCACGGCTCCAGCCCGCGGTGCGTGCCGGCGCTCAGGGCAGGTATTTTTGTACGCGCTGCGGTTTGTATATTCATTAAGTCTTTTACATCTACATCGGGTTTCCCGGCACGGCCGCACACGCTTAGTCTTGTTTCCTGGAGCTAATTATAATACTTGCATCTTCGTTAGGCGTGCGCTTGGAGCCCGCGGGCCTGCCGCGGGGGGCTTTGGTGGTCCTTTGGTAGTCCCTAGTGGCTGGTTGAAGATGTTCTTTCCATGTACTCCGGGCCCTTTCTTCCTTATATGGTCTTTCTGTAGTTCCCGAGGAAGATAGGTTCCTTATCTCGGTTCCAATCGGCCCTCCGCTGCCTCTCAGCATCCCTCCAGGACGGGTCAGCCGCTGTTGTGGAATCTTGTCCTTGAATGCGTTCTTATCTGAGGCCTTTGTATTCCTCCTCCTTGGGCTGGTGTCCCCCCTTCTGCTCCTGGGAGCCATACGGTCTGTACCATTACACAACGCCAGCTCAAGGTTTCTTGGGCCTCCTATCTGTTTGTACATACCAGAGTTGCAAAGTTGCTCAAGCATGCACAAAGCCAGTACAGCAGAGCTGCCACCGAGGGCACAGCAGAATTTTCAGCCTTTGTTCGAGGTATCAGGCTGTTGTCAAGGCAGGCTGGTGCTAATCCACCTTAAGAGTAACCTGACAGATACAAGGCGACCTCCCTTCCCAGCGGTGTAATAAAAGGATGGCCTTCATGTTAGCCTTTTCTAGAGCTCTTTTGTTTTGGCGCTGAGAGCGGATTTGCAAGAGTAGTTGTGTTTGATCTGCTCTCTAAAAACTGTCCAATTGTTGTCTCAGGAAGAGTTGAACAAGGTAGTGACCTAAATATTCAGTGCTGAGGGGCTGCACGCTGCTGCAGAGTCTCTCTTTCATAAGCTTAACAGGCCCTGCACTGAGGAATTCCCAGCTTAACCTCAAACCCTGAGAAGCAATGCTACCTGTTACTTGTTCTGAACCTCCTTTCTGATTTCATCTGATGTCACTTTGGGGTTTGGTTTTGGGAGTTTGTAGTGTTTGGGTTGTTTTTTTAATAAAAAGAACCCATAAATAGTTGGTATCTCTTTACATTGAGATTCCCATCATATTTTCTGAGCTGCTCAAAAAGCTTTAAATGCTTTTGTTCTTTATGCATACCCTATGCTTGCAGTGTGTGTCCTGTGCTGGAGGGCAGTGCTCCTTGTGCCAGCATCATTAACTGTGTGCTACTTTGTGATTTTAAAAAGCTTACATTCTCTTCTGTGTCAGATGTAAAATTTGTGGCATGAGGGCCTGTTTGGCCAGCTTGCCAGTGTTCACCTGCACACAAGTTGGGTTTTTTATAGGGAATTTAGGCTTATCAGACATTTAGCATTTTAACTTACTATTCCCACTTAAAAAAAAGATGCCTTTAAATAGTTTTTTCTTAGCAGGAACTTTATAGAGATCTTGGAAAAGCACTAAATAGGTAGTTTGCAATTAGGAGGAGGAAACTGAGTATGCAGTTCAATTTGCTTACAACATGAGACTGTCATTTTTTTTGAGTCTAAAGTGTACTCAGTTTGGTATCATGTAAAGATCCATATGTTTAAAAATAACAGTTAATTTATTTTACTTCCCTGTGCACGTGTGTGTGCAGCTTTGACAGCCTGCTACAGCGAGACTCCTTGTCACTGACAACTTCTCACATTTTCAGAACTGTTGTAGCACATGAGCCATGATACAACACACACAGAGTCCGTGCTTTAACTCGTGTTTTCATCCTGTGGAAACTATTTAAAGGCACTTTTGAAAACTTGTTGATTGACCAAGTGCTGTTTGCTTGCTTGTTTGCTTCTTCCCCCTCCCAGTGAAATTTGGGGCTGGAGGTGGAGGAATCAAAGAGAATGAAAAGCATGTATGAGCTTTTTTTCTTGAGGAAAAAGCTTAGATTTTCCCAGTATGCACATTGCCCTTCAAATGCAACAATGGCTTTAACTTTTCTTAAAAATAAAAAGCATTAAGAGTGCCAATAAATGTCAGGTGACAAAAAATGATAGGAAGAAAGAATAAGAGCATGGTTTTTTTTCTGCCTCAAATAAGAATCAGGGAAGATTTGACTCTATTCATCATTCATCCTGCAATGTCCTTCATGTGCCTCTGCACAGAACCTCATATATGATGTCTTCTTTTTTTTTCTTTTAGCCAACAGTAATGAATAAAGCCTTGCCAGAATCTATGAAAGGTAGGAAGGACCTGTGTTACTCACTTTTCATGAACTGATTGTGATACCCAGGACTTCTGCAAGTTGCTTTTATCACCCAGGAGGTATGTACTGGATCTGAGCATAGAACCCTGCAGCCCCAGCTCAGAGTCTTAGATCTTTCCTGTGCTCACCCTTGAAGTGCATCAGGGTCGCTTATGTCCATGTAGATTGTGAAGCACACCCATCTGATGTGTCCATGCTTCTGCACGTCGCTGTAGGAGAGAGTCAGGTTTAATACTCTGCAGCTTTTGGGGATGGCAGCATATGTGTCACCTTCCTACGCTGGGGATTCAGATAGCTACTGAAGTTGTAGCTTTTAGTTTCTGTATGACTGTGCAGCTGCACCTTGGTGTAGTGTTATTTCACAGCTGTGCAGGTGTTTCATGAGTTTGGTTACTAATTTCATTGCTTGGCTATAAAATGTAGAGTAGGAGTGTCTGTATTAAGAGTGTTGATGCACTGGGGTTTGTGGTTGAGGTGCCCAACTACCTCATGTCGACCACTTTTTGTCATCACTGTGGTTCCCTCATAAAAAATGCTTACATGGTAAAGCTTGTGTGTGTTTCATCCCTGAAAAAAAAAATCTGGAAATTGATAAAGCAATTTCAGCCTAATTGGGCAGGGTTAGAGCTTTTGGAAACATTCTGTTAAAAGTTTTGGGTGGTTTCTTTTATTTCTGTGAAACAGCTTTTTGTGCCAAAAGGTGTAAGGCCTTTCTAGCATCTATACTGGGAGAGCAACCAGTGAGAATTGAACTGAAACCAGCAATATGTGCATGGGAGCAGAGCCTCCTGGTGAAGCTCTGCAGAGAGCAAGTTCCCTCCATTCTGATGTTTCTGGTGTTTGTGTGGAGCTCTGGCTCGTGGGCTGCTCAGTTCCTGCTGTGCTGCAGAAATCTGGCTTGGCTTGTTGATTCCCTCCCCCCCACCACCACTCAGGTTGATGCCATGTATTTTTGTTTCTCTTGCAGGCAAATGGCAAGACAGAAAGTGGTGTGAAAACTTTGAAAGGCGCTGAGAAGTCCAAGTAGGTCACTCGCTGTGGAAGGATGAGGTCTCCTATGCAACTGTTTTACTCATTCTTGGCATGCTTTCTAAAAGCCTGGCACTTGCCCATTCATTTGGGGCTTGCCTGAAACAATGGCAAATAAGCTGAGCTGTTGTGGAATAGTAACAGAGTCTTGATTAAATTGCTGAGAGCCCCTTTTTCTTCCCTGTCAGGTCTGGTGGCTAAACCCCTCACATAAAAAAAAATCTTTTAACTCCTTTTTGTGAGTGAGGCTGGTGGGATATGCTCAGAACTGCCTCATCCACCTGATCAGGTGTGGAAAGTCTCTGCCTGAATTCACGTGTCGGGCAGACAGGGTGAATCATCTCTGATCTAGTTTTTGTTACTGAAAGATGAGCAATTAAGTCATTTAGATTTCTTAACTTCTGCTTTTGCTTGCTCCTGATAAAGTGCTATCAAACTTCTGAGCCTGCAGAACAGGAAGGGATTGATCAAAGGTGGTGGCTGAACAAAATGACGCAGCTCAGTGCACGTTAAGTTTGGCTGAGCTCCTAGTGTGTTATCTGCTCGGTTTGGGCCAAAATGGGGCCCCCTCCAAACTGGAGAGATGGGAGACCTGACAAACTGTGGAAAGTAGGTTATCAAAGAATGGTATCAAAGCTAAAATCCACCTGACAAAGAGGCATCTGGTGCTAATGCAGCAAGTGCAGAGACATGATCTGCTAAAAAGCAGTTCCTCTGCCAATACTTCCTGCCCTTTAAAAAAAAAAAAAAGTAAAAAAAGCATCAATCTAGGAAACCCCAGAAAAAATCAGGGTCGTGTTTCCTCTCTGTTTTCTGTCCCTGTTTTCACCCTTCTCTCAGCAGACAGGTAACTTTCCTTCAGAAGTATTAGAGAAGGGTTTTTCTCCCACAAAAAATTCTGATCCAATGTGAACTTACGTGATTTAGCTTTGTGTGAAGGGGGAGTGGATTCCAGATAGTGAACTTCCCAAGCAAATGCCTGGCTGGGTTTTAGGAGAGCAAACTGTCCGTGTTAGTGATACCAGAAAGTAACATAACTAGGTCAGAACGGGAGCAGCTCTCCAGAAGATGTCTTGACATGTTGCCTGCACATCTGGCACTTCCTTTGGAATGTGCAAGATTTCAATCAAAGGAGGCAGGCTTAGCAGCATCTTCTGAGAGGGAAACTAACCCAGACAGGAATGCTGGTTTTCTAATTCAGTGACAGTGACAAGATAACATCTCTCATGTACGTATTTCTGCATGACATTTCTTTGAGAGGTGGTTGGGTTTGGGGTTTTTGCTTTTATTCTTTGAAAATTACTCCCATTGTGCTGTAACTGCCAAAACTCTTTTGTGTTCTGATGATCTTAACTGACCTTTACTGTAACAGAAGCCCTTTGTCTGGCAGGACTAAGCAACCCAAATTACCTCGTGCTACTTTGGACTTTCCCTTCACTCCCTTCTCTTGCTGTGTAACCTGGCTTGAAACTTGTGCTCAGCTTTCTGTTTCTAAATTCTAAATCTTGGTTTTGATGTTTTCATCTGTATTTTTCTGTTTTTCTCTTCTTGGTACCTGTTGTATGCAGAGCTTTTATCTTTAAAGTTTTCCCCCAAAATTGCTTTGAAGGTCACAATCCCCCCCTGCCCCAAACTCTAAACAATTTTTCTTGCTCTTGGTAATGTTTGATGGTAATTTTGGTCTTGGAGTATGTTATTTTTTTAATGGTTTTGTGTTTGTTTTTTTCCCCAGCAAATTTGAACCCCAGCTTCTTGCTGGGGAGAGTTTTATTGCTGGGCACATTGTTAAGGAAAATGAAAGAGGAAGTTTATACATTTTGAACAAAGTGGTATGTGAATGTAATAGAAAAGGCCTTACAGAGGTGATATTGTTTGCTTGGTTGTGGCTTAAATTTAAAAAAAACCCCCACCTTTGTCTGTCTTATGTAAATCTTTAACCAAACTACACCTGCTCACAACATGCAGGCTTCTGAAGTATAAGAGCTTCTTTCTTTTTTTTATTCTGATGAATTTATATGCCAGGTCTTGTTAGATTTTCTGTGTTGCTTGTTCCACACATGATTCCATTCAGCTAAGACAACTTTTTAAAGGAGTTCTGTGGAGAAGCATACTTAAAAGCCTACATGCTCTTTAATTGTGTTTTTGTAGTTCATACTTAGCCTGATATACCCTGGGATAAAAAAGACAGGGATCTGCTGGAGAGAGTCCAGAGAAGGGCTACAAAGATGGTGAAGGGCCTGGAACATCTCCCCTATGAGGAAAGGCTGGGGGAGCTGGGACTGTTCAGCCTGGAGAGGAGAAGACTAAGGGGGGACCTTATTAATGGTTATCAATATCTTAGGCATGGGATGCAGGGGGAATTGGCCAGCCCCTTTTCAGTGTCTGTGGGGACAGGACAAGGGGCAATGGCTGCAAGTTGGAGCACAGGAAGTTCCACACCAACATGGGGCAGAACTTTTCCCCAGTGAGGGTGAGGGAGCCCTGGGACAGGCTGCCCAGGGGGTGTGGAGTCTCCTTCTCTGGAGAGATTCCAGCCCCATCTGGACGCCGCCCTGTGCAATATGAGCTGGGGAGCTGCTTTGGCAGGGGGTTGGACCCCAGGAGCTCTTGAGGTCCCTTCCAAGCCCTGTGATTCTGTGATGCTTTGGCATGTTTGCATGGGGTTTGTTCATTTTGCAATATTGCTCTTCAAAAATTCAAGCCTTATTCCTGTAATTCAGAGTGTTAATGCTGTGAAAAAGCATTCATATTTCAGACTTTTTTTACCTTACTCCTGTTCTCTGAATTGAAAGCTCAAATGAACTCCTGCAGCCTCAGCAAAATCATCAGACATTTTAGATAGGTTGAGTGAAGCTGTTTTAGCTGCTGAAGGTATGGGATACACATGGCTTTGTACTTCACAGATGTAGGAAACTGTGAGGATTGTCTGACAGTATTGGTGTGGGCACCCTCTGGATAGGACTGCCTGGTGTGTGCAGGTAGGGGTGCAATTTAGGGATAATCTGTCTCCTTGTTAAAAGCTCTAGGCAGAAGTGCATAATGTTGTAAGCCCTTGGGGGAGCTCATGGTTTGTGCTTTAGAGAGATCTGTTCCCAAGCCTTTGCAACTCATTTATTTTAGAAAGTAGGTACTGGGCACATAGAAAGCTTTGTGTATCTTGCTCTCCATGAGACTTTTGTTGTTACAGTTGAGTTTTTATTTCATGTATCCAACTTAGTTTTACTTCTGCCATCTCTGTGATGTCATTTGTTATTGACTGATCAACATATCATTGGTCCTTTGCTTAGGTAGCTTGTTTGGGGGGGAAAGTAAAATTACTCTGGAATTGTTGCTCACCTCTCAGGCTCCTGGCACTGCATCCTGTAGTACTTAAGTGGTTCAAAGTAAATAGGGGAATGAGCTTTAAAACCTCCTCTCTGTGCTGCAACCCAGTGATAGTTTTGCAGGGATAGCAGTGTATGTTCCTCCCTGTGATTGATTCTCACCGTATGCTGCCACCAGCTTGCCTGTACCACAGTCAGTGGTGCTGGTATTACTTGGTGGAGTGAATGAAACAGCTTCTCACCCCTTTCCAGTGTGTGGTCACAGCTGAGGAGGTGACATGCTGTATATTATGTGTGTATGCTGCCAGTAACAGTGTTGAGCTTCTACTAATGATGCAGTGCTAAAAATGGCTTACTTTGTAATGTTTTGAGTAATTTTATATTCAAAGGGGCTTCAGCTTTGGGGCTTGCAAAATGCAGGAAATCTTTCTAAGCCTTTAATTTGACAGTTTACCTACTCCCCCTCCCCACCACCCCACCCCCTGCTAAATGAAAATCTCGGTGCAACTGTTCTGAGTAATACATGCATTCCTGCTGTCAGGTTTTGCTGGTCACTGTTCTTCATTTGACTGGTTGCCTTTACAATAGGTGGTTGTACACACATTTCTCTACATTTGCCTGGGCCCTGGAAATTTGATGACTGATTTTTGATACATGATGAAACTCGCATGTATGCTTTTCTGCCAAAGCTCAAAAGCACTTGCCAGATTTAATGTCAGATGATTCATGTTGGTTTAGAAGTGTAATTCCTGCAATTTTCAAAAAGGACAAAGTGCTGCTGTGTTTTCCTCCTGCTTGGTTTTCCTCCCCATACTGCTGGGTGTTTCTGGACCGAAGTTTCTGCTCTGCTTCCTACCACTGAGCTATTTTCAGTGGTGGTGTGTACATACACTGATGCTTCCTCAAGCACTGTGTGTTGTACTGACAGCAGTTTGCCTCCCTTGAGCTGCCTGTTGCAGCTTTGTGCCAGATCTGGAGGCAGTCTATTTTCATGTAGTACAGAAGAATTGTGTGCTCCCAGTGGGAAGGTAGCAGCATGTGAATACAGATAAAGACTTTGTCAGAAAGGACAAAGCTGAGAGTTAAATAGGATTGAGTTGTTGATTTGTTTGGGTGGTCTTCAAGAAGTAGTTGGGGCTTCATGGCTTTAGGTGAGTACTTCACTACTGCTCATTTTCATATATTTCTTTTGCTATTTGATGGTGTTGGAGCTGTGACCTTTCTGGAGCATGCAGTATGGTTCCTCTCACTATTTGCTGCTTCTGTTTGCAGCAGCGTCCTTGCTGCTGGTTGCAAGTTGAGGATTACCTCAAAGGCATTTGGGTGAGAAGGCAGATGCAAATTCCTTCTTGTTCAGGCTAGCAGTGGAAGCTCCAGCACACAACAAATAACTGCTTGTAGTTGTTCCATGCTATTTCCAGAGTTTCTGCTCTTCATGTGATGAAGGTTTAGAATTAATTGAGTTTCAGCCTGTATCTGTTTGGTTATCAAACCTAATCTTCGAATATCAGGAGAGGAATAGGGAAGGCTTTAAGTGTCTCCTGTAACAATTTCCCAGCCTGCCATGGAAGGCTATGGGGTTGCTGGTCTTTTGCAGCATGTTTCTAATGCTTGGTATAAACTCTCTTTATTGTAGCTCAAGCCTATTAAATTCTGCTTGTTCTGTTGCTAGTGAGGATAACCTGTTCGTGGCTTCTTTAGAAAAAGTCCCTGTATTCTAATCTGGGTACTGTGACTAGTTATATTTCAAAGAACAGCTTTTCTTGTACATGCTACTTACTGAACCTTTTATCTGGTGTCCTGTAAATAATGTTGTTTCTTGTGGTCTGACTAATCCCGAGTAGGAGCCAATTATTATAGTAAACAGTAGCAGTACAGCAAAGGGTGTTTTAGTTTATTAAATATCTTTTGGACCTTTCTTTGTGGTAAACTGTTCAGGCAGTAGATTCTGCGAACAAGAAGTGTGAGTTTTGGAGGATATGTGTGTGTACAGAGTTGTGTGTGTGAACCTACAGGTGACAGATGATGTTCTCCGAGGTGAGGATCCCTTTCCACTTGCCAGTGCTTCTAAGGATTCGTGCCTTTGCCTGTGGGAAATTGTTTGGCAGTAAGGCAAGACTGTGGGAATTTGGCTGATTTGTACTTGCATGGTTGGAATGCAGCCAGTTGTCACCAAGCTCTCAGCACATTGCATCTCCATTTCGCTGTTGTCCTTCCAGGCTGTGAGCTCTTCATAATGGCTTCTGAGACAGGGTGTCTAGATGTGATAAGAAATTGTTAGCAACATTAAAAACACTTGCTAAAGCTTACTTTTAAAATGACTGTCACTCAGTGTGATTTTTTCCTAACTTTTTTTTTCCTCTCTCTGCAGGGCTCTGTTTCTGGCTGAAGAATGCAGACTATAAAGTGTGTAGTGGTGGGAGATGGCGCTGTGGGAAAAACTTGTCTCCTCATCAGCTATACCACCAATGCCTTCCCCGAAGAGTACATCCCTACTGTGTTTGACAACTACAGTGCCCAAATGACTGTTGATGGTCGGACAGTTAGCCTGAACCTCTGGGACACTGCAGGCCAGGAGGAGTACGACCGCCTGCGCACGCTCTCCTATCCTCAAACCAATGTGTTCGTTATCTGTTTCTCTATCGGTAGCCCCTCTTCCTATGCAAATGTGAGGCACAAATGGCATCCTGAAGTTTCTCACCACTGTCCAAATG
The DNA here is from genome assembly GCA_013400835.1 of Zapornia atra. Taxonomy (NCBI): domain Eukaryota; kingdom Metazoa; phylum Chordata; class Aves; order Gruiformes; family Rallidae; genus Zapornia; species Zapornia atra. Next base: position 43,600 of record VZTU01009221.1, read on the forward strand.
TCCCCATTCTTTTAGTGGGCACAAAGAAAGACTTGAGAAGTGACCTGGAAACGGTTAAAAAGTTAAAAGAGCAAAGCTTGGCTCCCACTACCCCACAGCAGGGAACTTCGCTGGCTAAACAAATCGGAGCAGTCAAATACTTGGAGTGCTCGGCGCTGAACCAGGAGGGCGTGCGGGAGGTGTTTGCTGAAGCTGTGCGTGCAGTGCTCTACCCTGTGACAAAGAAGAACGCCAGGAAATGTGTCTTGTTGTAGTTACCTCGGGTGATGGATGTTTGGAGTTGAATATTGACTAGAATCGTGGAGGGCTCTTGAATGAGTTAAGTTGAAGATTTGCATCTTGCACTAACAGCTCTAAGCAGAAATGGTTTATGCAATGAATATTCTTGCAGTCTTATTGCTTCAGGGAAACTGAAACAGAACAGGGTTTTCTCCAACTGCGAGGTCAAATACCTACTTTAGAAATAAAGTTCCAGTCTCCAGCTTCTCCAGGGATCGCTTGGCTTCTGTCCTTAGAAGGGACATCTTTGAAGCCAGACTTCTTTACTAGTTATCGGTTGCTAGATTTGCTGAAAAGCACAAACTCTGATAACTTTGCTTTAAGCATAGCTGCTGCTTTACCCATCCCTTATTTACTGATTTGAATTTGTTTTACAAACAGAAGTCTGGCTGTCCAGTTGTTTTGTCAATTTAAAGCTTGAAAACAATTTGTTTACATGCAAAAATGCCTGAAATATTTACTGATAGACCTTATATGCATAAGGTATGTTTGATGCAATGAGCAAGACCCAGGGAACACCTGCAGTGATTTTTATTAATAGAAGCAGGAGCTGATTTCTCCTAATGTAAGGAACTTAGGATAATGGTGAATCACTCATCACTTTGAGTTGCAGAGATGGAAGAGTAGTTTAGATGCAAGTATTCCATAATCTTCTAAACAGGGTTTGTTGGTTTGGTTTTTTTCCACTCTCCAAAGAGACTTTGCACCCTGAGAATAAAGTTAACAGTTACCTTCTCGGACTGACTGAAGTAGTTGGGATGACACTTCTCCAAACGAGATTTTCAGTGCGATCCCTTTGATGAATCCCAGAAACTTCATAGCAGCCCTATTGCTCTTGAGGAATTCATTGCTTCACTTCTTAATGTTGTTGGAACCACCACCTGAGATTTTTACAGCAAATTCCTTTGTTGTTTTTCTGGGAGAACACTGACAGAAAATTTGGATTGTTCTTTTTACAGGAACCAGGAACCTTCCTTTCTCCTTATGATTTCAGTTAAACTTGTAATGGTTAGCTAGTCACTGGATAGATTTACCTAGACAATTTTTTTCTCTCTACTATGTGATCAGTTGTTAAAACTATTTTAACTAAAGTTCTATTTACCTACACTTTAACTTTCTTTAGCAGCTCTAGTGAGTGGCAGATGACTTATTTTCAGGATGTGTGCTGTTCTTCGTGTGTGATTCTGGGACAAGCTGAGGCATGAGCATATGAAACCTTCCTTAGACCTAACCTTGCTGCTTGGTGGTATGAAAGCAGCATGCTTCAAACATACTTTTTGTGAAACCAATGGTGCTGGACTGGATTTTGTTGTCTGAAGTTGACTGCTGTCTTTGTCCAGATGCAGCCTCAGTTAGTAATTCAGAACTTCCTTTCTTATGATTCCCACAATGTGCAGGAAAAAAAGCGCCTCATTTTTGCAAGACAACAGAAAAGACATCAACAGGGTTACTGGGGATCTTCTGTTAATTTGACCTTGCTTTATCTGACACAGGCAAAAATAACCAGGTGGATAGAAACATTCACATTTGTGCCCTAATTCCCCTCTTTGAAGAGGAACGTGCCTTTCTTCAGCTGGTGTAACTGATGCTGACGCCAACCGCAAGCTCTGTGTATCCGAGGTGTGCTTGTACTGGTACTGCCCCAGCAAGCTGCAACCCGTAGGTTATGAAGTGCCATTAACCCAGATACTGGCACGTGTGGCCGGTGAACTGACGCCTTGTGCACCATGTCTGTCTGCAGAAGCCTAGAGACTGCATGCTTTTCTTCACCAAGTGCTATTGTCTGGAGTATCTCTGTGTGGTGTTGCACTGTTCCAGTATGATGTAAAGGCGTAGGAGTGTCTCAGTGAGGTAACCTCTACTCACCCGTGTTCTGTCTTTAGTAGTAGGCCTTTAGCGTGGGCTCACCTTGCAGGCAGCAATTAATTCTGTGCCTTGTAATTCCAGATTATTTTCCGTAGGTAAATTTCAGTAACGAAGTAAATAGTTTATCATGTTTAAAATGTATTTATTAAAGCCAGTGCACATATTTTTTTAATGCTAGTCAGGCCTAAATCAACTGTCTAGTTACCCTGGTGCAAGCCCCTAACCTTTGCTTCGTTCAGAGAAGTACTTAAAGTCTGTGATATGTTTGAACTGCTCTTAAATAGACAATTTCAACAACAGGCACCTCTTTTTTTTTTTTGCTACATATATTTGCAACTTTGTACTGAAGCTACTACTGTTTTGAAAAGTTTTTACTTTTTTTTTTATATACTGAAATCTCTTAGTTCTGCATCTTTTGTGGTTATTCCTAACTGGATTACAGTAATTTTGTGAGGAAATCCTCTGAGTATGTAGTATTGCACACCAACCCCCCTGTTTCTGTAGGCTTACAGAGCAGCCATCCTACTGGTATTAACTGGAAGAAAGTATGGTAAGATAAAATTCACCTACTTAATCTATTTGAATTGATTTGAATTGAATTGACGTTACGCTAGAACATATTATTCCCATCTAGATTACCTGGATTGCACAACAGCACAGAGGAGAATAACATGATAGTATGAAAATGAGCAGAAAGTGAACTTTGAACACTGTCAAAAACTTTTTACTGACTTTGGAGTACCTCATTAATAGTCGTTTCGATGCCTTGTACGGCTGTCATTCTGTGCCAGGAGCAAAAGTCCTGCTGGCTGACAGCTGGTTTCCTCCAGTCTCTGCTTTTCATGAGAATGAGCTTCAGGACCACATGGATCCAGTGAGCTTTTCCATTCAATGGGCATTCTCAGTTTGTGATCTTCCCTTCCTCCCCCCACCCTGCAATTTGTGGTGCATTTTATTGTATGTAGTCTCGCGCTTGGGTCTACAATCCATTCCGCTCCTCCCACATGTTTGTTTTCCCTCTGTGGGCAGGTAACAGATACAGACTTCACACAGTCCCGTGGTTGGATTTTTGTCTGGTTTTGGGGGATCAGAAAAGCGGCCAAGCTGTGCAGGTTTCCCAAACTGTTCCAGATTCCTCAGTTCGTTACTGCATAGAAACACACTATGTCTTAATTCACAGAACAGACTCTCTATGAAGAGACCAATTTTAATCTTTCAACCAGTGATTGATTTCTGAAATACTTCAGTGTTTTGTTGTTTGTTGATAATTTTTTTATTTTAAAAGAAAAAAATCCAGCTGAAGCCATCCACAGGGAGCCGAGCGGATGCCACAAGGCACGTGTAGATGTCTAAGTGCTTTCTCCAGTTTACAGATGTAGCTATTTCTATGAAATTTTAACTAGAAGAGCCTCCCCCTGCTTTGTCTCTGAGCGCTGAACCTTCCTCAGTAGAAACCTCGGTGCTGCTGGCCCCCGGAGGGATGGATCTGGGGGGGCTGCAGGGCGCACCCGCCGGCAGTGGGAGCCCAAGACTCGAGCGTGGTACTGATAAATACACTGGCGACTTGATTTTATACTATAAAATAATTTGTATTACAGCTAACAGTTTTAAAGTTGTTCTTTTTTTTTTTTAAATTATGCGGATTTCAGTTGTAATAAACCTTTTCCCGTCTCTCTGTCTCTGGTATTAACTCCCCCGCTGTTTGTAACGCGTTGTTCTTTCCTGTGGAAAGCCGGAGCCCTTCTCTTCAATGCAATAAACGGTTTTTTTTCGGTGAACGCCGGAGCCTTCGCGCTTCCTTGGGCGCCGCGGGGGCGGGGCGCTGGGTGCCGGCCCGGGGCGGGGCGGAGGCCGCGGCTGCCTCTGGTCGCGGCCGGGTTCCGGTTCCGGGGCCGCGCTGCCGCCGCGATGTCAGACTCGGACAGCGAGGAGGAGGCGGATGGCCGCGCCGAGCCCTTCTCGCTGGCCGGCTTCCTCTTCGGCAACATCAATGAGGCGGGGCAGCTGGAGGGAGACAGCGTCCTCGACAAGGTCGGTAGGGCCGCGCCGGTCCGGGAGGCGCCGCCTCGCCCCGGGACGGCGCGGCCCGGCCCGACCCGGCCGGCGGTGCGCGTTGAGGAACGGGAGAGGAGCTGGGGTTCCAGCGGCGCCGGGGCGGGCCGGGGAGGACTCGTGTGAAGGGCAGGCTCCGGGGCAGTGCCGGTAGGGCAGGCACCGGGGCGGACCCGAGCGGGCGGTGAGGGGGCTCCGGGCTGGCGGAGCCGCCCAGCAGGGACGCGGGTCTGGTCTCTCCAGGAATCCAAGAAGCACCTGGCTGGTTTGGGTGTGCTGGGACTGGGCAACCTGATCACCGAGATCACCGCCAGCGAGGAGGACAGCGCGGAGGCGGATGGAGCCCACCTGGATGAGGAAGGTGAGGCGCCGGGATACCTGCCGTGAGGCAGAGGGGCTGCAGGGCCAGAGCTCCTGGCGCCGAGGAAGAAACGCACCCGGATCATCTGGGGCTGGGGGAACATCGCAGTGTCACCTGGTCGGAGGGCTGGGAGGGGCCTTGCCTTCTGGCAGGAGCTTGTTGAACGGTTTCACTGAGGAAGCAAAAGGTGTTTCTAGTGCTGAAGCGGGTTACTTGCCAATCCTTAGTGGATATTCGGAACCCGTGGAGCTTCTGGTTGGACTGAGGGGGAAAATGATCAGGTGGGAGATGTCAACTGGGTATTTTTGGTTCTCTAAGCAAAATATACCCTAGGAAAGGAGTTGTGAGTAGTGAGGTCTGAAGTCAGTAATCTGTATTAGGATAAGGTTTTGTGTGACGAGATTTCTTTCCTTCCTAGGCTGGGTTAAGAGCACAGAAGATGCTGTCGATTATTCAGATATTAATGAAGTGGCAGAAGATGAGAGTCGTAGGTATAAGCAGGCAATGGGCAGCCTGCAGCCAGTTCAAAGACCAGGTAAATGGGGTTACCTCAAGCCATAGAAGGTATTTTGGGCCAATGGTGCTTGAGAATCTCTTATATAGATGATGTTGTGCCTTTCCATTCCTTGCCTCAAGAACCCAGTATAAGCTTTTGTGTTAAAAACTGTGTTCACTGGGTGAAGCCCCTGCTCTGTATCCTCATTTTTTTAAGGAATCGGTTTCTCATTAGAGTTAAACAATACACAGAAGAAACGGGATCCTTCTTTGCTCTGGGATCCCCTGCAGAGAAATACTCAATACTTGATCATATTTCTCTAACCTTTGTTCCTAGGAAGAGGGTTCTGCAGGAGACCGGCTGCTTCTCGGGGGTACTCAAAGATAGAGATACAGTCCTGATCCATCAGAGAGTCATTCCAATCTTAGTATCTCTCTCCTGTTTTGTCCTTGAATTCCTTTTCTGAGATGACTGTCTGCAGAAGGCGCTCTGGTTCTTTTCTTGGTCCCCAGGATCTCTGGCCTAGAACAGATTTTCAAAACACGCAGCTTTTCCCCTGTAGTAGCTGCTGGTGCAAGTGCTCAGTCTTTGTGTATTCTTTAAAGCTGCCTTAGTCTTAACCTTTCTGTTAAGTTTCTTACTGTGGTTAGTGGGGTGCAAAGGTGACTTGGGCTTTTTAACCATGTTTTTCTTACTACTGTAGCAGCTGTTTTTGCTCTGCAAAGTGTGAAGAAGGGGAGGTGATAGCAGAATTGTTGGGTTTTTTTTTTTTTTACAAGTGCTTCAGTCATCTGTCAGCTTGCCTTTTTCCCTCCTTCCCACTCTTTTTAGAATTTCAGTCTTGCAAAACAGTTTGTGCAGGAAGCTGAACTAGTTACAAAATGAGAATGGTCTCCTTACTAATGAGAAGACTTGGTCTTCTCATCTGGTTGGGACAGGTATGAGATAGTATAAAAGAGAAGGGTGCCTGGTTCCCTTTTCTTGTTTGCTTAATGTGTAGTCTTATCTCCTGGCTGGTTAGATGAAGATGAGGATGATTATGATGCTGACTGTGAAGATATTGATTCCAAGTTGATGCCGCCACCGCCGCCACCTCCAGTGCCTGGAAAGAAAGAAGATGAAAAGGATGCAGCTGCCACTGGTGAGTGAGGAATTTCTTCTCTCTGGCAATATGAATGTCTGAAGGAAGCAGACACTGCTGTGTAGCAGTTTGTTCCTGCAGCAAGCACGTGTCAACAAAGTTCAGTCTGCAGAGAGCATTTAAAGGTGGGTCTTTGTCCTGGTGTGCAATGTTTCAGGGTTGCCTGGAATGTAGGGTGGAATATGCTATTTTCAGGGATTGTTAAAACACTGTTACTGACAATGAAACTGCTTTTTTTTTTTATCTCATCCTATCAGTTGTGGCTGGGAAATTCACCTTGGATCACTTAGGATAAAATGAAAGGTTAAACCAGAATGGTACTCATAACGTCTGCAGAGGCTTAATGTTTGCATAACTTGGTATAAACAGTAGATGTGGCATTTTGGGGTTGTAGTAGGGGACAGAGAGGAAACATGTTTGTTTATAAGGTGCTTGTTCTATTGTAGTATCTGAAGATGGAGACGGTATCATTTTGCCCTCCATCATTGCTCCTTCCTCTGCTGCCTCCGACAAGGTGGATTTCAGCAGCAGCTCTGATTCTGAGTCAGAGATGGGACCTCAAGAAGCCAGGCAGGCAGAATCCAAGGAAGGCAAACTCACACTTCCTCTTGCAGGAATCATGCAGCGAGATGCTACCAAACAGTTGCCAAGTGTTACAGAGCTCTTCCCGGAGTTTCGACCAGGCAAGGTATAGTAAGAGAAACGTGGGAGTGACACAAACTGTGTCATGTAAGCTCTCTAAGTATGTATCATATAGTGTTAAGGGTATGTAGTATCAGATACATGTTCTTGCTCTCCTCAATGCTTTCTTTCTGTGTGCTGCTGTTCCCAGACTGCTTAACATGTGACGCTTTTCCTGCCATTTGCAGGAGCCTCTGAAAATGCTATGGGGGGTGAAAGAATGTTTTGCTGTTCTGTAAGACCATCACACAGCCCTGTTGGCTTGTGAAAATTGTTTTGCTGAGGTGGTACAGAATACTTTTGCCAGATGATTAAAAAACCATAATACTAAGATCTCTGTGTGGTGGCTTTTCTGGCAAATATTTGCTGCTCCTTTCACACTGTCCTGAACTTGGTGTGCTCTTTCTGAAACAATTTGTTGTCTGTATCCTTTCCTTAATCCTCCCTCAGAACTGTTCCAAGTATGGATCAGAAATTAGCTCAGTAACAATTTGGTTGAAAGAAGGGTCGTTTCTTTTCTCAACAAAATCCCCCCAGTTATTTCTGAGACTTTCTGAAACGCTCCCAGATAACAAATACAGTTAATGTTTTTCAATAATTATTTTCAAAATTTTAAATCTGTCAAGAGAAGAGGAAATGTAGGAGGTGAAGGAGAATAAAGATGATCTTGTAGTTGCCAAACAGATGGTTGTGAGCCAGGATAACTTGGTTTTATCTGGTGCCTCTGTCATAGGCCTTGTGTAAGGAGCTGGGCAACCTGTTCCAATGCCTCACCACCCTCATAGTAAAGAATTTTCTTCCTAACCTCTAACCTAAACCTGCCCTCTTCCAGCTTGAAGCCATTACCCCTTGTCCTATCCCTGCACTCCCTGGTGAACAGTCCCTCTCCCACTTTCATGTAGGATCCCTTTAAATAGTGGTACGCTGCAATTAGGTCTCCCCAAAGCCCTCTCTTCTCCAGACTGAACAAGCCCAACTCTCACAGCCTGTCTTCACAGCAGAGCTGCTCCAGCCCCCTGATCATCTCTGTGGCTTCCGCTGGACTCACTCGAACAGCTCCACTCCTGTACTGTGGACCCCAGAGCTGGATGCAGTACTGTAGGCAGGGTCCCTCTGGAGCAGAGGAGAGGTGCAGAATCGCCTCCCCAGACCTGCTGGCCACGCTGTTCTTGATGCAGCCCAGGGCATGGCTGGGTTTCTGGGCTGCCAGCGCACGCTGCCGGCTCATGTTGAGCTCATTCATGAGCACTGGAGCTGGCAAAGCTTGAAGGGTTGGCTGTGAGAATTGGTTGATGTCTGGGAATGAGCATGTTAACATAGCACTGTTTTTCTTGATGAAACCACTTAAAATAGCATGTGGAAAAAGCAGTCTTTGTTTCATTAAACTGCCAGCAGCTTAGCAAAGGTCCCAGTTAGCTCTTAGGGAAAGGTCATTGGAGATGGCTTAAGGGATCAGAGGTAATCTGGGGGAGTTTTTGGAAGGGTAACGTGGATGTGGGTGGAGATGGACAGAGTGGTCAAATAAACATTATTTCTTTTGGGATCAGCACGAGAGATCAACAGGGAACATCAAAAGGATGTCTCTTTACAAATCTGCAAGACTAATTCCTGTTTCCTAAATCTCTCAGTTAATTTGGGAAGAATGCTTTCCCTTGTCACAACAGTGCTCTAAAACCCATCAATTGTAACTGTAGAAGAAACAGGAGAGGAGGTTTGTTGTTGTCATTAGTGCAAGTGGTGGAGGTACACAGTAGGGGAACTGCATTATGATGAAAATAAATACTACAGTCCAGAAGATGTGGCTGGTTGCTTAAGAAATCTCTGCTTTATTTAACTGTCTCCTAGCTTCTCTCTTTTGCTAATAATTTTATTCAACTCTTCTTCAGTCTCCATGTGTCTTTGTGAAGGTTGTGGATTGTTCAAAATGAAAACAGTTATTTCCAGGTTGGGTTTTACTGTGTGCCTGATATGTATGGGCAATCTTTCCTCCATCTGTTGAGTTGGTTTGTGTCTAACATTAAGAATAAATCACTTTGAAAGTGAAGGATCCATCAAACAGACAGATCAGAAACTGTTTTCCCAGGTATAACCAAGGGATTGTTGATTGCTTCAGAGGGTGAGATTGTAGTTACAGGTGAAGCTTCTGAATTTCAGAGTGCTGTCTTTCATTACTGCTTTTCAGGTGAGGGACAGACAGCCAAACATTCCACAGTGCTGTTTTGTGTTTGTTTTTTCCTCTGACCCTGGCTGTTCCTGTTCTAGGTGCTGCGTTTCCTGCGTCTCTTTGGCCCTGGGAAGAATGTCCCGTCAGTGTGGCGTAGCGCCCGGAGGAAGCGCAAGAAGAAACATCGGGAGTTGGCACAAGAAGTGCAGATACAGGAGGGTGAAGTTGTAGTTGAGAATGGAATGGAAGGAAAATCTCCTTGGGAATATGAGTTTGCTGCTCCTCCCCCTCCTGAGCAGTGCCTTTCAGATGATGAGGTGGGATATCTGAGACGTAGAGAGGGTCACCAGCTAGCACTTGGGGTAGTAGGGGATTGGACAGTGACTTTTAAAGAGCTTTTCCTCCAAAATAAAACTGGAGGACGAGGTGGGCTTATATTCCAGCTGTACAGAAGTGTTTCTCCAGATACTAGTCAGTGACTTCAGGTGATTGCTTCTTACTGAGAAGGCTGCACCCGTGATAGAGGATCAATAGGAGATCTTACCCTCTTTGTATCAAGAAGAAATCTCTTTATTCTTGGAAGTCTAATTGCAGTGCATTAAGGCAGCTAGTAAGTATGGAAAAGCACTCCTTAGAAATACTTTTCTCCTCCGAGAATAAGCTGGGTGACTTGGAAGGAAGAAACCTCTTACTGACCCTTAGACCGTAAGTATAACCGCTCCTTCCTTTGCTGTGCTTCAGATTACCATGATGGCACCTGTGGAATCGAAATTTTCCCAGTCAACTGGTGACATAGACAAGGTGACAGATACAAAGCCGAAAGTGGCAGAATGGCGCTATGGCCCAGCGCAGCTCTGGTATGATATGCTGGGCATCCCTGAAGATGGCAGTGGATTTGATTATGGTTTCAAGCTGAAAGAGAAGAAAGAACAGGAAGTTAAAGGACACGCAGACGAGGGGGTGAGAGGGGAACTGTGGGAGAAGGTGTGGAGATGTGTGTGGCCCTGGGTCAGCGGATGGTGCATTGTGCAAAATGAGCTGCTTCATTTGCCTCACGTTTCAAAGGACAAAGTCAATGCAGGGCTTTGAGCAGCTGTTCTTTTCTTCTAGGGAGCAGGGTTGACGGATGAGAAGGATGATCTGCTAGCTGATGAGCACTTCCTCATGGTGACACAGCTCCAATGGGAGGACGATGTTATCTGGAATGGAGAAGATGTCAAGCACAAAGGGACTAAGACACAGCGGGCAAGTTTGGCAGGCTGGCTGCCATCCAGCATGACTAGAAATGCCACTGCCTACAATGCCCAGCAAGGTAAGTGATGCTCTGATACCAGTTGTGCTTGCTGTAGATGAACTGACTCATTGCATGCTTTTGTGTCAAATACAGAGCACGATTCTTCCCATCAGGGAATGTTTTTTTTAAAAATCACAGCTCCACTCCAAATCCTGAGACACTTCCTTCTCAAAGACTGGTTTTGCATGTCCCTTCTGTTAAAGAAAATACCAACTCTGTCTTTCTTCTACCCCCGGGAAATACCAGGTGCTAGATACATCTACATTAGTGTCAGGCAATTGTACACTTAGGATGGCTGCTGCTTATGGGCCAGTTGAATTTTCTTTCTAATCTTTATTTGGAAGAATTGTGAAAAAGTCTTCTGGAGTTTCCTCTGAAGTAATACCAGTATTCTACTTCATCTAGGTAGGAAGTAACAATTACAAGCCTGAGACTTCTCTTAGACACAGCAGCATTTTAAATTCAAATTGCTTGCATAGAATAACTGTTTATTAACCATTTCTTATATCTTACCCTGCTTCTACAAGGAAAGACTAATGGCAATGTCAGATCTTTATGGAGTACTAGCTCAGTCCTTTACTGTTCCATCTGTGAGTACGAGGAGTTGGGTATGTGAATGGGTGATAGCTTTTTAGAACATTTCATCTCAGTTGTGGTTGAGCTATCCACTCCTGGGCTTGCTGTGTTCTAGTGCCATCAAAAACTACAGTCGCATGTTCAGTGTGGTTGGTCTGTTCACATGTGTGAGGTCTTATGCCTTCCAGACACGATAACTTAAGTGATGAGAGAGCTTAGCGAGTTAGGAGTTAGGGAGAAGCTGCCTCCACAGAACAATTCCTTGCTGTCTGCTTGGTCACCCTTTTTTCTAGGAAAGTTTGACATGAGACAGGAAGGTCCTGGAGGCCAGATCAATTGTTTCATCAGTGGCAACTGTCTGCTTAAGGCCCCTCACTTTTACAGGGTCTGTATAGAAAGGCACCTTCTGCCTTGTCATGCAGTGTAGGCAAAGCAAGCCAAACCTAACTTTGGAAAGGCTGCAGATGCCAGCAGTAAGCTGTGGGTGAACGTGCTTTTGTCTTCCTCCTACTAATGACACATGACACTTCTTGACACATGAGCAGTAGGTCCGCCCTGGTTCAGGCTGGAAATCGCTCCCTGCAGCCCCTGAGTTCTGATTTAAGGCAACATGGTGCCTCCTAACCTCCCCACTCCAGCTAACCATACTTCCGTTTTCTTCTCTAGGCCTGAACCGCAGCGGCTCTTTGCTCAATCCCCCAATTCCACTGGCACAGAAACCAAACGTGGCCGGAGTCCTGGGTATAGCAAAGGGCAAGGAAAAGCAGGCCCCCGAACAGCAAGGTAACCAGGGTGTCAGTCTTCGGCCTGTGAACAGCTACATGTGACAGGTGTTTCTGTACAGGCTTGTGTTACATGTAATAGCAGGGTCCTCTTTTTGGCAACAAGGTATTGATGAGACAGATACTTTTTTTTGCTGTAAAACCAGTTAGAGGCCCTGTTTCATTCTTGGATGTGTTTCAGTGGAGCAAAATCTGAGTCCTGCCTCAGAAAGCCCTGAAAGATGGAGAAGGTTGGGTGAATAAGGTGTGGGGATGAGCTCTGAAATAGTGTTCTGCCAAGGGTAGTGTGTAAAGCTCCTAATGATTCCACCATATGATTGTTGCAGTTTCCCTGGATGAAGACAAACCTTGGTACTCTATTTTTCCAATTGATAACGAAGAGTTAGTGTATGGCCGATGGGAAGACAATATCATCTGGGATGATCAGGCAATGGACACCTACTTGGATCCCCCTGTCTTAACACTTGATCCAAATGATGAAAACATAATTCTAGGTATGTTTGAAATGTGACTCAAATGGGAAAAGGCAAGTGGAAATGGAAGCAAGGATTTATAGTCACACTGAAATGGAAATAAATGGACTGAGGCAATACTTACAGTCTTTCTTCTGGCTTTTGAATATAATTTGCAAGTGATCAAAGGCCTAATTAGAAGGTGTCAGTACACGTAACTCTAATGGTGTGGTGTATATATATGCTTTCAGCTCCTCAGTTAAAGGCAGTAACATGAAAGTAAAAATGAATGCCCTGAAACTCAAATTTGACGTAATTAATCTGACTGCTAGTATGTTTTAGAAGCAGCTGTCTTAATTTCACTTGCATGAGTATTTGTTTGAAGAGGGAAGGCAGAGAAGTAAACCACAAACTAACCCATGCCATTCTCAGCATGACTTGTATTCAAAGCCTGAAGAAGCTTAATCCTTAGTCCTCTTTCAGCCTGCGGTAACGACATACGGAAGCAATGACTTTGCATAATATCCATCAGCATTTTTGTTGCTGCTAGACTTACTCATTACTCTTGGTGTAAGGTTTGAATGTATTCCTTGCTTATACTGCTACAAGCTGGAGAGATTTTTGTCTTGTTTGGACCACTAAAACCACCGTTCCACTTCTGATTCCCAGAAGTTTTTGGTCTGTGTGGTGATGATCTTCAAGCAGCCACATGTAATTTAAGGATAGGCTGATCTTGCTACACTTCTGTGGGGCCTGGATTGTCTTTCCTTCTGCAGGAAAGTGGGTCAGGTCTGAGAATTTCTGTATGTATTATTGGGGTGTTATGGTATTAGTCCACAACTTTGAAAATTGCTCTTAATTTGAGTTTGGTTAAAGTAAGGACAAACAGACTTGTAGTATTTTCTTTCCAGTCTGAAGCACCCCACAAGCTTGCAGATGTCTGTAGAGGTAGCGACAAAGGCAAACCCCTTCTTGTCTGAGACGGAGTGATGTGAGATCTGTGCATGGAGTTGATAAAGTGCTTACCAAGCCCATGTCACCAGGCAAATGAAAGTCCTACTTGTAGAATCCATGCTTCATAAATTACTAGTCTCCTGGAATTTTTCAGGAATTCCTTTTGTGTTCGTGTCCATATTATCTTTGGATTCAGACTCGCTTTTGTCTTTGTGGGGGGGGAAGAAAAGGATTGTTAATGAATGTAGTTGTGAAAGGGTATTGGCTCTCCTGTTGCCTTGCCTATCAACTCTCTGGAACAGCTCTGGCAAAACAGATGCTATTTCTTGTTCTTTGATCGATTAGATTATTAGCAAATCTTGAGTTGAGCAAGCAAACACCTTCCCCCCAGCTCCAATTTACTCACTGCTGAGGAAAGTAAGGTAGACGTTTAAGCACAGAGCTTTTCTGTGTTTGCTGAGCTTGTTTGGTACTATAACCTGTGTGGAGGAAAAGAGGGAGAGGTGTAGAAGGGTCACTGCAGAAACTGAACAAAAAGGCTAAAATGTCTGCACCGAGCTGCAGCTCAGGAGGAGTTTGTGGTGCTGAAGAAGGAACCTTAGGACAACTGCCCTATGGTGTGATTGCTTGTGTTTTTAGAAATTCCTGATGAAAAGGAAGAGATGACTTTGAACTCTCCATCCAAGGAGAACAAGAAAGAATCTTCTCTAAAGAAGAGTCGAATCCTGTTGGGTAAAACAGGTGTCATCAAGGAAGAACCTCAGCAGGTCAGCATAAGCTTTAGCACCTTGCAGGTCAGGAATGACATGCAAGAAGATTGTGGGATTTTTGACAACTCTCTGTGTTTAAAATTGAATTAGAACATGTCTCAACCAGAGGTGAAGGATCCTTGGAATCTCTCCAATGATGAGTTTTACTACCCCAAACAGCAGGGACTTCGAGGAACCTTTGGAGGCAACATCATTCAGGTAGTCACTGTAGTGTTACCTACAGAGTGAGAGATAAGAGTGCCTTGGTAGGAGATTCTAGCTCGAGAGTATGATTTAGGATTTACAGAAAAACAGAACTTAGTTAAGTTTTCATGAGATAGCTTTTTAATGTTGCTTAATTAAAAAGAGTAGAAAGGCCTTTGAACTAACTTTTCTTGATGGCTCTATGAAACTGAGCTTTATGTTCTAGCTCTTGCTGTATCATATTTGCCATGTTTTCATTTGATATCTCATTCTGCAGTACTCTTTCTGAAGCAGCAGAGGGTGGGGGAAAGTGGTGCAGATAGTCAGGTGTTGCTCTTCTGCTACTAGTGTTTGTGTTTTAATCTGGATATTGTAAAAATAATTTAGATAATGATGAATCTGTACTACTACTCACTAGCCATAGGTGAAGAGGATATTTTTTTTCCTCCTTTATTGTGGCATTCAGTGACCTCTTCTAAAAACCCATCTGATTCCAGCTGCTTCTTAATGGGAGAAATGTTTGTAATTCCAAATGTGCTTCTCTCCCTCTGAGAGGGATAGTGGTTTTCCATACTCCTAGGTAGTAAAAAAAAATCTCATTGAGTACTATTTGAAAGAGTAAAATTCAAGTAGAATGAACGTGTCAAAAGGCAACGTGTGTGATAACAAGTGAATTTCAGTGTACTGGTATTACTGTTAGCAGACTTAACGATGTTACTAGGTTCTGTTATATGAGTGTTAGCAGGATTGGAGGATGATCTTGGTTGTCAGATGATACGTGTCATTCTTAACCCACATTTTGTTCCTGTGTTAGCACTCTATCCCAGCAGTGGAACTTCGCCAGCCGTTCTTTCCCACCCATATGGGTCCTATGAAGCTCCGACAGTTTCATCGGCCTCCCCTGAAGAAATACTCTTTTGGTGCCTTGTCCCAGCCAGGGCCCCATGCTGTGCAGCCTCTGCTGAAGCACATAAAGAAGAAAGCCAAGGTACAGTTAACTTTTCTCTATATCTGATGTCAGCTGTGGTTCACAGGACATTAGGGGTTGGAAGGGATCTTGAAAGATCATCTAGTCCAACCCCCTGCCAGAGCAGGATCACCTAGATTAGGTCACACAAGAACATGTTCCATTTGCACAGCAGATGTTTGATGTGCTGATTTCCTGATGCTGGCTTTTCACTGGCACAGATGAGAGAGCAGGAGCGTCAGGCTTCTGGTGGGGGTGAGATGTTCTTCATGCGCACGCCACAAGACCTAACTGGAAAGGATGGAGATCTCATCCTAGCTGAATACAGTGAAGAAAATGCTCCTTTAATGATGCAGGTTGGCATGGCAACAAAGATTAAAAATTACTACAAAAGGGTGAGTATGCAAGTTTTGCTGTTAGACTGTGATTTTCTTTTGCCTTGCACTGAGTGCTAACTGCACCTTCATCCCCTACTGCAGAAACCTGGCAAGGATCCGGGGGCTCCAGACTGTAAATATGGAGAGACTGTTTACTGCCACACCTCTCCGTTCCTGGGTTCTCTGCATCCAGGCCAGTTACTGCAGGTGAGAAAAACAACCATAAGAAGACAGAAAAGTTGAATGTGGAGTAATAGACAGAATGTTTCATGCCCTGTTTATTGACGCACAAATAACCCTCAACTTCCAAAAGGAAAGATTTGGGTTCGTTTCCAGTTTAAGTCTCTTTGTTTACTGAAAATAATTCACTTTGCTTTTTAAAAGTGTGTGTGCATATATATTTGTTGTATGGCTTTAAAAGTGTTGTGGGACTGGTAGGAATTGCAGGAAGTTGCTGCTTTGTTTCATAATGGCATTAGAAATACTGTTAGACAGGTTTTGTGCTTCATCCTTGATTATTCTCTTCGTAAGCAAGGAATGTTCTGACTGCGTGTCTACACATAATTGTGATATAAATGATGGTGTACCATGGGAATGACTGT
This sequence comes from Zapornia atra, assembly GCA_013400835.1. Taxonomy (NCBI): domain Eukaryota; kingdom Metazoa; phylum Chordata; class Aves; order Gruiformes; family Rallidae; genus Zapornia; species Zapornia atra. The sequence continues at coordinate 59,597 of VZTU01009221.1, forward strand.
TGCTTGAGGGTTTTAAGTTCTTTTTGTAGATTGAGTTACTGAAAACTAGATCAAAACATATCTTTCAAACTTTGATTTGTTTCTCTTATTAGGCATTTGAAAACAACCTCTTCCGGGCTCCTATCTATTTACACAAGATGCCTGAAACAGATTTCCTGATCATCCGGACACGACAGGGCTATTATGTTCGAGAATTAGTGGATATTTTTGTAGTTGGTCAGGAGTGTCCACTTTATGAAGTACCCGGTCCCAATTCTAAACGAGCAAACACCCATATCAGAGATTTTCTGCAGGTATGTGACAAGAGACACTTTGGGGTTCTGAGGGCTCTGGAGAAAGCCCATGGCATAGGCACAGGCCTCATGTCAGCAGCCTTGATTTGGGAAGCTCATTGTCCTGCTATGTCTCCTTTTTTGTTGGTTTTTTTTGGGTTTTTTGGTGGTGGTGTGAGGTGGGTTAACAATTGGATGTTAACCATGCAGGCCATTTGGGTTGTCACTGAACAAACAGAAGCATGCTGCTTCTCTTTACTTGCATCTTATCTGATAAGTACGTGATAGAGGCTTTTTATTAGCCAAAATAAAAGATTGTAGGAGTATATAAAAGTTTAGGAAACTGAAGAAATTAGAATGAAGTCTCAAATGTTATGCTGTGTAGGATGACAGTTAGGTGTGTCTTAGAAAAACCCACGTAAGGGATCTTAGACAGTTCTGTTACATAGAACAGAATTAGAATTGCTTTGTAGGTTGTTGCTGATTTTCTAGGTCCTGAGACAATAAAGCTTTGGGACTTAACTGGCTATTCATGTAGTATCCCCAACTTCAGATTTTGGATAAAATTTCTAGTAATTTACTATTAGTTTAATTCAGAATTGTAACTCAAGAGGTATTTGCAGAGCAGGAGGATCCCTGCCATTCCTGGAGTTCAGGATTCTGTAGCAAAGCACAAACATTTCTAAGGTGATAATACAAAATTTCAGTACATACTTTTTTTTCCACATCTTATTCTCAAAAATGGCTGAACCTGAAGCAGACACAAGGCTTGGAAAACTTTCCTAAGTAGAACTATAAGAAGCAGTGGGTTTTAAGCTGAAAGAGTGACCAGAAACAGCATTGTCTGTTCTGTCTTTGCAGGTTTGTTGTATTTTTTCCTTTGGACATCCCAAATGAGTCTTGTTTTGCAGGTTTTCATTTACCGGCTGTTCTGGAAGAGCAGGGACCGGCCCCGGAGGATTCGCATGGAGGACATCAAGAAGGCCTTTCCCTCGCACTCGGAGAGCAGCATCCGCAAGCGGCTGAAGCTTTGCGCTGATTTCAAACGCACGGGTATGTTAAGATGTCCTGTGGCAGTTACCCAACTTCTTCACTGCTCTTAGAGCTCCAAACAGCACAGGAGGAGGCAGCATCTCCTCATAAACCTCCTGATGTTTTTGAAAACATCTATTTGAAGAGATGAAATATAGTCTGAGAGGTTTTTTGTTCCAGTTCTTAGAAATTTGCATTTTCTTTTGGCTGAAGTGTCCTTGATGGTGAGAAATTACTGCAGTGTGGCCAGTGATTTAGTCATAAAAGTAGCAATGTATGACACCAGTATGTACACGTTGCCTTCTGTTGGTGTATGGCCCTGTTGGGTTTTGCAAGCAAATATGTGCTGGTAGAAGCTTGTTGCAACTTCATGAGTCTATTAGTGCTCTGAGAGCTCGAGTTCTGATGTTTGTGTATGCAGAATGGTAAGCAGGTGGTGGTGCAAAGCTTTTCAGGCTAGCCCCAGGGAAAAGTATTTTAAGGTGAGGAAGTGAAAGGCGGATTAAATGCTTTTGGAATGTAGCTTATACGTTGAGTGAGCATGAACACGTTGGTGTTTGCTGATATGACAGGTGCTGAGTTAGGGGATGTAGATTTAGACCAATGCAGAACGAAAATACCTATCCCTTTACTGGTCTGGGTGTCACAGCCTTGTCATATTTGCTCCTTTTGTCAGCTTTGCAGCAGGGTAAAAAATCTTGAAATACAGTTAATGTTACAACGACATGCAGTGTTTGTAGGAAACTACTCAGCGTTTGATCTGTGCGTTTTTCAGGGATGGACTCAAACTGGTGGGTTTTAAAGCCAGATTTCAGATTGCCTACAGAGGAAGAGATCAGAGCAATGGTATCCCCAGAGCAGTGCTGTGCTTACTACAGTATGATTGCGGCTGAACAGCGACTGAAGGTAAGCATCCCTTGTAGGCTAGCAGGCAAGTTACTGACAAGTAGCTCTGTGAAGGATGAGGCTGGGTAACTCCTTCTGCCTAAAGCTAATTTTGCTATAAATTAGACTGCTCACTACTGGACAGTTTGCTGAGTTTTCTGCTGCATTAGAAGAGGGAGAAGTTCTTAGAGATATGGAGAGGTTATATTGTTACTACCTATTATATAGACACTGGGTTAGCTGTGCTCAAAGGTAGCAGAGTACCGAGAAGGGGTTAATTTCCTACCTGGAACTCTACAGCAGAACGTAACTAGTGTGTGGCTGTGACTGGTAATTTATTTTTTAAGTGAAACATGCTACTTTAGTTATGGAGTTTGTCAAAATACTGGCTAGTTTGGCATCTGTGATACGGTGGGTCACAGTGAATCTTGCTAGCAACTGTGGAAGCGCGCTTCTTCAGCATGACAGGTCTCTACAGGGTATTCATAATACGTGTCTAGTGCTCTCTCTCCAGTATCCTGTTTAAGACTAGGTTCTCATTTTTTCCAAATGTTTCTCTGAAGGATGCAGGTTATGGGGAGAAATCCTTCTTTGCGCCAGAAGAGGAGAATGAAGAAGATTTCCAAATGAAGATTGACGATGAGGTACTGTCAAAGTGATGCACTATCGTTTATGCCACTATATAAATCTGCATGGCAGGATGACAGAACTGAGGCAGAACTCACCCTTGTTAAGTCAATTGAAAAGTTCTCAGTTTGATTGGAAGAATTCTCCTTGATGGTGGTAGGATTGTGAGAGCGTGTTTCCCTTCTTGCTGGCAGGTGCGCACAGCTCCATGGAATACCACACGAGCCTTCATTGCTGCTATGAAGGGCAAGTGCCTCCTAGAAGTGAGCGGTGTAGCAGATCCTACCGGTTGTGGTGAAGGATTTTCTTATGTGAAGATTCCAAACAAACCAACCCAGCAGAAGGTACAGTTTGCAAGGTTGGGTTGGACAGAGAAGAGTAACTGGAAAGTCACGTGGGAGAAGTGGCATAAATATGGAGCATCGGGAAGAGAAATACCAGGAGATGGGCCTAGGGAGGGCTGTTATGTGTGACAGTAATAGGCTGCATCTTCCTCCAAACAGGATGATAAAGAACCTCAGCCAGTGAAGAAGACAGTGACTGGAACAGATGCTGATCTGCGCCGACTTTCTCTCAAAAATGCCAAACAGCTTCTGCGTAAATTTGGGGTGCCTGAGGAGGAGGTGAGCATGTGCCTGGAGCAAGTTACAGAGTTTTCTCCATTAATGGATCAAGCAGCTGATGGTGGAAGGAGCGTATACATTTCCGCTCTGACCTTGTGTGGAAAGGAGTAGAGATCCACAGTTAGTTTCCTCAGTTGTATGTCTCTAAAGCCATTTCTGGCTGTCTTCCTCTTTCCAGATAAAGAAACTGTCGCGGTGGGAAGTGATTGATGTGGTACGTACGATGTCTACAGAGCAGGCTCGTTCAGGGGAAGGTCCTATGAGCAAATTTGCACGTGGGTCTCGGTTTTCTGTAGCAGAACATCAGGAGAGATACAAAGAAGAGTGTCAGCGCATCTTTGATTTACAAAATAAGTAAGTTCTTGTGTGATTTTTAGAGCTTTAGACCGTCCCCCCGTCCCCACCTTACATAGTTCTGGACTTTTATGCCTAGGTCTCACTGGTATGTAGTGGTATAGATGTTGATTCAATTGGTTGGGACCACAAAATACAGAAGTGAGAAAGAGAACTTTGGCTGCTAACAGAAACTCGTGGGTTAGCCTTAGTGTCTTGTTATCATAGACATTTTGGAAAGGTAAAGTCACGTATAATGGCACGAGGTGTTCAACGATCAGTTGTTCACCACCTCTCTCTCTTCATATTCCCCTCACTCCCATCTCCCCATGTCTGTCTGTCTGTCTGTCACATCGCTTTGCCATCTCTCAGGTAGCAGCTACCAATTCTGTGTCCTCTTCTGTAGAACTGAGAAAAACTCGTGTTATTCCATCTTCTGCCCAAGGCAGGAGAGAGGGGAGGGTGTTTAGTACTGTTCACAGGGAAGAAATCAATGTGTTGGTTGGCTTGGAACAATTGATCTCTCGGACATGAGGATTACAGGGGGATTGAGAAGGGAATTTATTACACCTGCTGTTCTGATTTGCAGCATTACTCTTCAAACCTTTGCATCATCTTTACCTTTGTGTTTCTGGGAAGGTAATAGGCTGATTTTGTAGGGGGCGAGAAGGTACACACAACTAACTTTTGAGGTGCCCTCTGTTTCAGGGTTCTGGAATCCACTGAGATCCTGTCAACAGACACAGACAGCAGCTCAGCTGAAGACAGTGACTTTGAGGAGATGGGAAAGAATATTGAGAATATGTTACAGAACAAGAAAACTAGTTCTCAGCTCTCTCGGGAAAGAGAAGAGCAGGAACGAAAGGAATTGCAAAGGATGCTTCTGGGAGAAGACAGTGGCAATGACAAAGAGAGGAGTAAAAAGGACAGGAGAGACAAAAAGGGGCTGTGTAAGTAACTGCAACAACTAGAATGTGCCTGAGAAGGGATGCAGAGCTTTGTGTCAGGCTGCAAAGTGTGCTGATCTGGCCTCTCATGGAGGGTCTGTATTCCTTACAGGGAGGATGCTTACCTGTGCCTTTTTCCTTCTTCTGAGCAGTTATTGGCTGAAAATGCATTTGAAGTATTTCCTTTGCCCCATAGCTTTGCTTATTTTGAACTATAAACTTACACTGGTGTTTCTTTAGCTGTTAACTGTTGCTTGCTGCTTAAGTTTCCCCTTTTTTTGTTTGTTTTTGTTTTTGGGAGGGGGGTGAGGGATGGTTTTGTCACGATGTGCTCACAAACAGGTTCCTCCAACCATGTATGTGAAACAGATGGGCACAATAGGTGGGCTTAGAGCAGCAGTGTCTGGTACACTGTGTGCTGTAGCTGTGTGTTTGGGAGGTAACTGGAGAGCTGCCAGATTTGGATCTCTCTGAAATGCGTATATTTTAAGCGCGTTTCAACAGAGAATTTGACACATTCCTAATTGGCAGGTAAAAGTGTTGGAGCTGTGAGTGAACCTCTGTCTGTATCAGGGTGCTCATGACCACTGTTACTTCTTGCACGTGTAGGAGCAAAGTGGAACTCTGCTGCACCTGGGTCAACATTATTTTTAAAGTTGGGCACCCAGATTGGGAATAAATCACTAATTAAATAATTACTGGACTTCTTAGGTGGGGATATGTGGAAGATTTGCTGACGATGGCTCTGTTATGAAAAGATAGCCAATGTTATTTTAAATAAAACCTCTTAACCAAAATTATGGCTTTTGCTGGGAAGATTCTGTGGTCCCATGAGACAAGGCTAGCTCACAGACTGTAGTGCTAGTTGGAGAACGGGGTTAATTGTTGACCTTTGGGTACTGCAAGATCTCCATACCTGTGATCAGACCCACTGTGAGCAATCTAGAGGGAGGGCTGTGTTGCAGTCGCCTTACGGGTTGCACTTGGGCACCTGTGGGTCCTTGTTGGCTGTAGCTGTTACTTCTGGTTTTGTCATCCATGTGGATAATTCCGTAGCTTTTGTTTCAGATTGATGCATGTCATGACAAGAGGATATGAACAAGCCAAGGGAAAGACTTCTAGTGCTTAGATTTTCCTGAATTTGTGTCTTGAAAGTCTTTTTAAGCCAAAATTATCTGCTGTATTTAAGCAGTGATGTTTCTACAGTGTGAAAGAAATGAAAACCAAGCAAACCTCTCTTTTGTAGCGTCAGCTTCAGGAGCCTCAGCAAACTCCCACAAAGATGATGACACTGCCTCTGTAACCAGCCTGAATTCCTCTGCCACTGGTCGCCGCCTCAAAATCTACCGTACCTTTAGAGATGAGGATGGGAAAGAGTATGTGAGGTGTGAGACAGTTCGGAAACCCGCTGTTATTGATGCCTACTGCCGAATACGGACCACCAAGGATGAAGAGTTCATGTAAGACCTATGTGATTTTCTTTTTCTTTTTAATGTCACCTGTAGACAATTTCATTCTGTGGGCAGTCTGAAGAAATGTAGAATTGCCCAAAAAAACCTGGCACTGTCATTTTGAGGAGAGAGGCGGATTGAATGGCTACACGTTTGGAGGATATTGTGAATTTTGTGTGGTGACTGACCTGTCAGAAGAGTACCTGGTAAATCACTGACTCAGATGAAAACCTTGTGTGTTTTCTTTTCTCCCGCAGACGAAAGTTTGCGCTCTTTGATGAGCAGCACCGTGAGGAAATGCGGAAGGAGCGACGCAGGATCCAGGAACAATTACGGCGGTTAAAACGGAACCAAGAGAAAGAGAAACTCAAGGGCCCCCCAGAAAAGAAGCCCAAGAAAATGAAAGAGCGTCCAGACTTGAAAGTAAGCATATCCATACGTAAGGCACGCTAACAGGTCTTGAGTATCGGAGAAGCTTTCTGTCCTAGTGATGTATTAAAGGTCTGACTAGAGGATTTTAATTATACTTTGCCCCTGAACTAGGAGCCTGTGTATGAATTCTGATCTGTCATTTTTCTTCTATTTTTGCAGCTGAAATGTGGAGCATGTGGTGCGATTGGCCATATGAGGACTAATAAGTTCTGCCCTCTCTACTATCAAACAAATGCCCCACCTTCTAATCCTGTTGCAATGACGGAGGAGCAGGAGGAAGAGCTGGAGAAAACAGTCATTCACAATGATAACGAAGAACTCATCAAAGTAGAAGGAACAAAAATCGTCCTGGGGAAACAACTGATTGAGAGGTAGAGGCAGAAGCAGAGATTCTGATGGGTAGTAGGAAAAAGCAATTTAGAGCTTAGACCATATGTTTATTAATCACTAGAATAGGGACAGGCTTTGACATAGATGATTACTACAGCATTTCAGTTGTATTTGTGGTATTATGGCAGATGAGACCAGAGCCAGTAACAAATGGTCTTGATTCACAGAGGGCTGGAGAAAGTATTAATGCTTTTTTGTTTTCACCTAGTGCGGATGAAGTTCGCAGGAAATCCCTGGTGCTGAAGTTTCCTAAACAGCAGCTTCCTCCAAAGAAGAAGCGGCGAGTAGGGACCACCGTTCACTGTGATTATCTGAATGTGAGTGAAGGGCTTACTGAGCTGACTGCAGCATTTCTAGTTCTGTTTGTACCAACTGGCCAGTTTCTTTGCTACTCACGTCCATTCTCTGCATGTAACACAGATACCTGCCCAGTAAATTAACTGACTAAATTGCCTAGGATTTCTGTGGGGAAATAGTCTGCATCTGGGAACTGCCTTAATTTTTCTACCTCCTAATTTCTTTAGCGTCCTCATAAATCTATCCACCGCCGGCGAACAGATCCCATGGTGACACTGTCATCCATCTTGGAAGGCATCATCAATGACATAAGGGATCTTCCTAATGTAAGTTTGAACTATGAGAACAAAAACCTGTGTCTTAAGCAGTAGGGTTGAATTAGGTCGTGCTCGTAGACACCAAAATTAGGCTAAGCTTTTCTCAGATGAGTGGTGGATGGCCCCTTTCCCCCTTGCCCTGCTCATAGTTGGCATGCATTATTTCAGAAATTATCTCAGCTTAGAATCTTTTTGGAGATGAAAATGCTCATATCATAATGTCAGATAGTTCTGTGTAGACACATATTCAAAGCCTGCATTATGACCCCTCACGCCTCCCAACACAACCACAAAAAGCTGCCTAACACTCAATGTAGCAGTGTGGCGCTACTTTTATATACGTGGCACTAGAGAAAATTGTGTACTTTGCTGTTTCTAACTAGATTTTACCAGAAACTTGCAAAATCAAAAGATTAAATGGAATATTTGAGTTAATTGAGAACTTAAAGTTGAGTTTCTTGACTTTTGTGCTATGTAACAAAAAAATACCATCTGAGAATTCTTTGGAAGATTTTTGTTCTTCTTCTTCATGGTATCAAAGAACATTTTTGTAGAAGGAAGTGGTAGCCATGGTGGGGCTGAGATTATTGTGTTCCCTGCTGCAGTTAAGGAACTGATGATGTGGCGGTTTTATATGGTAATGTCTATTCAGCTGTGGAAGCTAAACTGAGATTTTTCTGTGTGGATTCGCCTGGTCCAGGAGCCCCGGCCCTGATGGGAACAAAATGTTTCAGTTTTAGTGAAACACCCTTCTGCCCTCTGGCATGGCATGGCACGGCACAGCACCCATGGGGATGCCCCCACATGTCTCGGGGTGAGCCAGGCTGGGAGCTGGCACTGGGCTCAGCCTTGCAGCTCATCAGCACAGTGTCAACCTGGCTTCTTGTCTGGGTGGTGTGTCCCAGCGTAGCCCCAGCACCTTCCCCATGTGTCCCATGGGGCTGCACTCCCACCTCTGCCCCGCTGCGATCTGCCATCCCTGGGAGGGTCCCATGGAGCTGTTGAACTGCAGGCCGCACCCCTGCTCCGTACCGCCAGTGAGATGCCTGGCCTGCCCTCATGCAGTGCTGGATCCCCTCACCCTCCTGGCACCCCGCTGGCTGACTGTGTGTGTCCCAGCTCTGAGGAGGCTGCATGTGTTCCGAGCCAGTTTCCCAGGATGGTGGTCAGTGAGGACGGGGGTCCCTGGCCCTGCTGGAGCCCCCGGCACCCTGGTGCCACCACGCAGAGGATGGGTTTCACAGGGTGCAAGGAGCTGGGGAGCATGGCTGCTCAAGGCACCGGTCTGGCACGGCCACACCAGCGGCACCCTGTCAGCATGCGGGATGCAGCAGCTGCCCCAACCTGTCGGATTCGGCTGCCTGGACCTTCCCCATGTGTGGGCAGGGCAGCACCCACAGACCCCTCCTGGATTTGGGGTGGCCAGTGGATGCCGGCGCTCGGCAGGGCACATGCTGCGCCCGGCTCGGAGGACTCTGCTGTTTTATATCGTCTCTTGCATAGTTTAAGGCTGTATTTACACACGATTCTATGATTAGCTGTGCTAGTACTGGGCTAATAAGCATAATTTTTTTTTCTTTTCCATCTTCAGACATACCCCTTTCATACACCTGTAAATCCAAAAGTTGTCAAAGATTATTATAAGATTATTACCAGGCCCATGGACTTGCAGACCCTGCGTGAGAATGTCCGCAAGCGGCAGTACCCGTCCCGAGAAGAGTTCAGAGAACATCTGGAACTCATCGTGAAGAACAGTGCCACCTACAATGGTAGGCTTATCAGTCATGCAGGGAACCTCTGTTGCTGCTGTGGATCTTTTAGAAATAATGAAAGCAACATGAAAGCAGAACAAATTAACAGTCAAAGGCAAACATGTTTTCCCAGGTATACCTGAAAGCTTTAATGAGCTAATTAATAAATAAGAAAACTGGACCTTAGGACTTAACAGTGATTAAATGATGACTGTGATGTAGTAACTGAAATTCAATTTTTGAAGATAGTAGTGCATGTATTAATTCAAACTGCACTGAATCAAAGCCCTGTGTATCTCCTTCATACAGAGTGAATCTAAGCAAAACCTTGCTTTCAGAAGACTGCTCTATGGGTGTCCTTCCTTTTTGCTTTGACGTGGATCAGTGGGAGATACTTGTGAATTTGCTGTCTTGCCTTGGTGCACACAGCTTTAACTAGAGTTTACTGGAGTGATTTTACATATTTTGGTTCTCAGTGGCAACAATTTTTTCCCCATTTGGGAAGGTCAGAAAGCCTATTTAAGAAAACAAAAAGCAGAGTCTCTGCAGTAGAGCATGCATCTGTGGGGGAGAAGTGCTGATTCATTGAGCGGCTCTGGGTCAGCTGTATTCTGCCTGCTGATAGAAGGGTCTTTGTCCAAGAAGTATTCATTTCACAGATAAATAAACCTCTGAGCTGCATCAAGTCTTTGTGGGTTGTGCAGTGTTCAGGGTGGCACTGGTTTTGTGCCTTTACTACTTCCTTTATTATTTTGACAGCGAAGCCCCTGTTTTATCCTGATATATGAGATTTTTTTCATAGCTCTGTTGCAAATACTTGTTTGCATATCTGGGGAATCATGAAATTATTTAAAGGGGTGGTTTTCCAAATATTCCTTTAGCATCCATTTTGCCTTCCATAGCAGTTCTGCTTCACCAACTGGATTTAGTGAAGGAAACAGAAATGTCATGACTTTTATTCTTAAAGTTTGGAGGGTTTAGAGGCCAGTCTTCCATGGGCACAGCTGCTTTCCCATAGGGTTTCCAAACCTTAACAAAAAATATACCAGAAGCATGAATATTTGCTACAAATAACCTTTTCTCAAATAAAATCCACACTAAACTCGGGTAGTGGTGTGCACTGAGAATATACTTGAGGCTATACTCCCAGGTGTGCTGGAAATACAATCAGTGATGCTTTAGGAGTAAAGATTAATTCATACAGTGACATAATGGGCCTCTTCCATCAGGATAATTTTTCAGTATCTCACTGTACTTCCTGTGTGTTTGCAGGGCCGAAGCACTCGCTGACACAGATATCTCAGTCCATGCTGGACCTGTGTGATGAAAAGCTAAAAGAGGCAAGTCTTGGGAATGAGTTGTGATCAGAGTGAAAAGGGAGGAATGGTCAGGGATGGTTGAGGAGTTTGAGAATAGAGGACATAAGTAGGCAAAACACAAGGCTTTAAGGGGAGTAGATGAATAAGGGAACCGCTCCCCACGCCCCAGGGTGTATCTAAATTTTTACCATTATAAATAGTTCACAATTGGAGTCTTTCTCAGAAAAAAACCAACAGATGTCTGTTGTTCTAGTGACTTTATCTTATATGTAAGGTTATATTTAGGCTGTTATTCCCCCTTATTTACATGTGTCTTTATGAAGAGGTGAATGGGAATCTCTTTGGGACAGAGTATCCTGATACCAACAGTTATTAATCTAGGGTCAGCCACTGATGTTCCTTACTTCTATTGCAGAAGGAAGATAAACTGGCTCGATTAGAAAAAGCAATTAATCCCCTCCTGGATGATGATGATCAAGTGGCCTTTTCCTTCATTTTGGATAACATTGTCACTCAAAAGATGATGGCAGTTCCAGATGTATGTAGCTTGAGTAGAGTGTGTGATGTGCAAAGTGTGCTTGCTGTAGTCCTCTGGCTGTATCTTTGCGTTGTGGTTGCCGTGCAAACGAGGACTCATCTATAATGTGTCTTGTGTCTCAGTGGAGTAAGGAACACAAGTCTGTAGCAGTGAGACTGAACGGGAGAGCTTCATGCCTGTCCTCTTTAAAACTTTGTTGGTTCCATTCTCCATTGTCACAGAGTTCTCATTTCTGACATTTAGAAACAGATTTTAAGAGTTTTTCTGTGCTGTCAAACTGTGATGAACTGTTAAATCGGTGTATAAATAGCCCCTGTTGCAAGGTTTATATTATTTGTTTATTGTATAAGCAATGAGTGTTCTTGCTGGACACTGCTGTTATGTTGTAGAGGAAACAGTGATGTTAAAATCCTTTGTATTATTGTTATTTCTTATTGCATGTTCCTGCTGTCAAAGCAGATACCAGAAGCTTAGTTAAAAATCCAGCTGGTAGATCTTTTTCCTGAGTCCCTCCTGAAGCTAAATGATTGGATCCGGGAGACCTTGGGATAAAACTCAAACTGTAAAAATACTGTACACAGAATCTTTCTAAACTTGTCTTTTTCTTTCCTTCAGTCTTGGCCATTTCATCATCCAGTTAACAAGAAGTTTGTTCCTGATTATTACAAAGTGATCGCTAATCCCATGGATCTGGAGTCTATCCGCAAGGTACGTAGCTTGAACTGAGCAGCCACTTGAGAGATGGTTAGACTTGGTTACTTACTGGGTGATGATCTCTTCCAGAATATCTCCAAACACAAATACCAGAACAGAGAGATTTTCCTGAGCGATGTTAACCTCATCCTTGCCAACAGCATTAAGTACAATGGTAGGTGGTGAAAGTCAGGCTTTGGCATCCTTCTGCAGATCTGAGCACCTGCTCTGCAGTGCTGCGAAAGCCTGAAGCTGTGAATCCTGAGCCTGATTGTTACTTTCCTGTCAAGTAAAGAAATGGTTAAACAGCAACATTTTAACTTTCACGTGGTGCTTTATTTGCCATCTTGTGCAGAATGGGACAGTTACATTTAGGGAGGTTTTTCTACTTGTTCAGCACACATCTCTGCTGCAGTGATTTGTTTCTGGGAATTTCCTTGAGATGGACAGGGTACAACCTTCCCATCTTCTAAATGCTGATGCTGGAACAAACAGGTTGCTTGTTGAATGCTGCTTTATGTGTCTCCTTAGACCAGAAGGTGGTGGGATTTAGGGATGTGTGTCATGAGAACTGTGTAACTGAAACCAGTCTTTGTGTCTCAGCAGCTGGAACTGAGCAAATGTCAGAATGCATAAAAAGATTTGTTTCTTACTGCAGGGCCAGACAGTCAGTACACGAAAACAGCCCAGGAGATTGTAAACATCTGTTACCAAACTTTAGCTGAGGTATGTTGGCAACTCAACTGTAGTGTTTTTGTACGTTTGAATGTTCTGTTCTGCAACCTTAGCAAGCTGCTTTGTTCTTAGTATGATGAGCACCTGACTCAACTTGAGAGAGACATCTCTACTGCTAAGGAAGCAGCACTGGAGGAGGCAGATCTGGAAAGTCTTGATCCGATGACCCCTGGTCCTTACACTCCACAGGCAAGTGACCAAGCAAAATTCTCACTTTTTTTCTTCTAGTTTGGGTCTCCTGGATGTTTGGTTTAGAAGTGCCTCTTTGTTTACTGTTCTCCACCTGTCTGCAGTTTGTTCTGTAGTAGAATATCTATTGGATGGTGTACTGTTTTTTTAAGGATAAATAGGAGAAGCAGTTAGGAGGCTTCAGAGAGTGAGATACTTAAGAAAAAGAAGGTAATTTACCAGGCAACTTGCAAAACTGGTCTCAAGATGAAGTGTGTACAGGCAGGTCCAGCTGAATGTTGTTTGGAAATTCAAAGACTGCAAGTGTAGGGGCTAGAAACCCTTAGAAGGCAAGCAGTGAAAAGAACATGAGGAAAAAACATCAATACTGTGCTTCTGAGAAGACAGAGAGCTGTTTGGTGGTGGTGCTGTTGAAGAGGCTTATTGCTGCAAGCAAAGAAACTGCTCAATATGGTCAGCAAAGTATGATTTATCTACATCCTTTGGTGGGATTCTTTACAAGTCTTCATTTTGGTTCTAATAGAAAGAACATGGTTTACTCTTCATTAGTGTTTTATAGCAGACAGTCATGCATCAGTTGTTTTGTAAGTACTGCAGACCAAATTGGAAGTGTGATTTATGCTGGAGGTTGTATGAGAGGCTGCTTCATCTGTGGCTGGAGTTTGGCAAATTTTAGAAGATGTGTTTGTTTCTTTTTTTATGCTGCTTCTTGCATTGGGCTGTTTGGTTGTTTTTAAAAACACTACTAGAAAACTTTTACCAGGAATGACAAATTCATTCCTGAAAAATAATATTGCCTTTGGAATTTGCCTGATAAATTATGTTATGGTTCAGGGAACATCATCCTAGTGTCTACGATGTACCTGTTGTTTATTTAGAAAAACTGTTGAAGTTATAACATTTGGGAAGGATTTTTTTGCTAATAATTGAGTGAACAAAACTCAGATTTTGTATACTCATTGTGGGAAGACAGAGCAAAGTCTGTGGTTAGAGGAGGGGGAATAGCAGGAGATGCAGTAATATGATCATGAAAACAAATTACTAGAAGGAAGAAGGTAATGAGGGCCATGAGGCTGAAGGTGGTACCAGAAAGACCAGAGAGTGCTATTCTGAGCAATCCAGACAAAGAGAGATTGAACTTGAATAGTTCTGTCTAGTATTTTGCTGTCTGTAGCTCTGACAATGCCTTTTAGACTGGGAAGTCTTCAAGCTTTTTATAGACTTTCAATTTCCCATCTTTGGGACAGAACATGCATGTCCTCTCTGCTTTGAACTTACCATGACTGAAAGGACAGAGAAGGGCAGGGGAAGATTTGTTGGGAACTGCTGTCTTTCTATACTACCAGAAATAGGTAATTAGCAAAGAACTCTGGTGCTGTAAGGCTGGAGATTCCCTTTTCAGGGCTGAGCATATCAGGATAAAAGTGTGTGTAGACTCCTATCTTGGAATAAAGAGATAAAGTATCCTTGCTCTGAGAGTGATGTCCACATAGTTTTCTTTTTGTCTTTCCCTCCCTGCACTCCTGCACCTAGATGTGGTCCAGATGTCAGTCATGGCTTATGTCCAGTAGTATCTTCCTCAGTGCTATTGCTATTTGTGTTCCCCATTCAGATGCGCCAGGGGCGAGGAAGGCTGGGTGAGGAAGACTCTGATGTAGATATTGAAGGGTTTGATGAGGATGATGATGGAAAACCTAAGACTCCAGCCCCAGTGAGTATATTTACAGAAATCCCAGCCACAGGCCACTACGTGTTGATTTGCAAACTTGTGGTAGAGGTCTTCATAGTATAAGGGTTGTCTGCTGTCTGCCACCCTGACAACCAGCAATAGCTACACTCTTAAATGCAGCTTTAACATGTTAGTGTTAGGAAGGGAGTCCATACATGAGAATGAACATTGTGATAGAAAGAAGGCACGTGCTAGAAATAGCAGCAGTAGTATGTATTGATCTTTGCTACCCCTGTTCTGTATCACCTAGGAAGTTGAAGATGCTGATGGTGACCTTGCTGATGAAGAAGAGGGATCAGCCCAGCAACCCCAGGCCAGTGTCCTCTATGAAGATTTGCTCATGTCGGATGGAGAGGATGATGATGATGGGAGTGATGAAGAGGGAGATAATCCTTTCTCATGTAAGCGTCCTAGTGTATAAAAGGTTGAATAGAAACTGCTTGTTCACAAACCCAGCTTATCTTCTCAGGCTTCCATCACAAAAACATGCTGTAGAGACCGTAGAGTGTAATGGGGATATGTAGGCCAGATGGCCTCATAGTCAGAAAGGAAACCGTCCTATGGTTTAGCACAGGATGGGAATGGTTGGACTTGATGATCCTAAAGGTCTTTTCCAACCTTGTGATTCTGTGAAAAGAAAACAAAGGGCAAGATAAGAAAACTGGATGAACATAAGTGGAACCGAAAACAAAGTGGAATAGGAGTGCTGTAAGTACAGACACAAAAGAAAGCAGAGTTACGACAAGATCTGGTTGGTTCTACTTCATAAAGGGAAACTGCAAATGGTCCTGAAAAGACTGGGATTATGGTCTGGTGTGCAGAGCCAAGAATGAGCACTTTAGTAAAAGCATGGTGTTTATTTTGATATGAAACAGTGTGGTCAGTGTTAGCAAGAACTGGAAGGGGTGTCTGGAGGTTCTTGGGATTGCTTCCTTGTCTCACTAAAACACTGGCTGTGCAGAAGAGCTTACAGTCCTATTTAGTGATGGCTTCTGAAAATTATTAGAGGGGAATTATTTGGAGTGGACCAGCAAATAAGGACTTCATGAGTAGCGGTGAGAGTGAGATTGCTTTTGAATAACATCAGAATTGGGTACTTGGTAAGGGGTATCACCTCCCAGGTACCCTTACTGCTGCTACCTTGTGGAGACACTATGTCATATATGTTCCTTACCGGTCTCCTTACAGTCAATATTGTCACCTGTGCAACAAAGCAATGGGTATGTTACTGACAGAACAAGCGTGGGGATGTGTGACTGACTGTTGGTTTGTTACACAGCTATCCAGCTGAGTGAGAGTGGCAGTGACTCAGATGTGGAGCCCAATACAGTGAGGCCTAAACAACCGCACGTTCTTCAGGAGAACACACGAATGGGCATGGACAATGAGGAAAGCATGATGTCTTACGAAGGAGATGGTGGGGAGACATCTCATGTTATGGAGGACAGCAATATCAGGTAGTTAGAGCTGAGAATCTTGTTAAAATAGTTTTTCCAAGTCTTCTCTTAAAGATTTCTGAAGTGTTTATCATAGAAAGCTGAAGAATGTCTCATGTTTTTTTCTTGTATTTTATTTTGTCACTGTTTTTAGTGTTGCAGCCATAATTACTGTAATTACTTCTTATCCACAGAAATTTGGGTTTGCTTTTAGATTTTCACTAATAAAAATGTTAGTTAAACTTAAGAAAGAAAGGGGGGAAAAAAGACAAAAAAGACTTTTTTTTTTTCTTGTAAGTTAGATGATTTCATAGCAGTTCTTGAAGGCAGGACAAATTAAGGATTTTATAAGTTGTCTGAGAAACTACAAGATGCCTTTGAAGTTAAGAGGTGATAATATCTGATTAACTTTTTTCTCTAACAATAGGCATTTCCTTACTTGAAAGGAAACTGCGTAGTTTAAGTCCAAAAGAATAGGAATATGCACATTCCGTATTGTGGAAGGAGTTGCACTATTAGGAAATGACAAGTACAGCAATACCAGCATTATTTGTTTTTGCATCCACTGGAGAGAATACTGACCCTTCTTCTTTGGCCATTCTGTAGAATATTCTCTTTGATTCTCTGTTCTTTCTCTGTTTGTGAAATTCAGTCCCTTAATGCTATTACTGATATTTGCCTAGTAATTGATCGTAGAGGCGGCTGTTCTGAGTCAGACAAGTGGTTGGTTCGCCCAGTACCTTGAGAATAGTCAGCAGAAAAGGTGAGGAGGATGGGCTGTCTGCCTTTCTGCCTGCAGGAAAGGGGACAGGAGGTGTTGGAGTGATCTGTTTTTCCTGCCTGAGTATATCAGGCTGGGATGAGAATGCTGGTAGACAGTTGTTTCATCAGAACCCTATTTTTTGCTTTCAGTTCTGTCAGTGGCCAGCTTTTTAAGTTCCAGGTGTTCCATAAGGACTTCAAATCAGGGAGCTTTTACAGGAGCTAAATGCAGTATTGTCGGTACCAGTGGCTGATCTGAAATGATGGTATGGTCACACTATCTCCTCTCTTCTAGTTATGGCAGCTATGAAGAACCAGACCCAAAATCCAACACAAGAGATACTAGTTTCAGCAGTATTGGAGGGTATGAGATCTCGGAAGAGGAAGAAGAGGAAGAACAGCAACGCTGTGGGCCAAGCGTATTAAGTCAGGTCCATCTATCTGAGGATGAGGAAGACAGTGAGGACTTTCATTCTATTGCAGGAGACAGTGACCTGGACTCAGATGAATAAACTCCCTTTCCTGAGATGATGGGCTGTTACTGTTGGGTTGTGAATTTCTCTTGTCCCATTTGGAACAGTGTAGTGTGGACTGTGTTAACAAGAAGTAGGATTTTTTTAAATGTAATATTTTAACCAGTTATAAAACATGTTACAAAATTGAATAAATAGTGAAAAATAAGCTTTATTCAAGTATTCCCTGGCTGAAGTTTTGGGGGGTTGTAACCTGTACTGGTTCCAGGATCCAGATGAAGATTTGTATATTTGTTCTTCAGTCCTCACAGACTTAAAATAATTTCTCATAAATACTGTTGTATACATCCATGTCTGTCAGGGGAAGAAATGTTTGCTTAGAATAAAACACCTGTTCATGAACAATTGTAAAACAATTTTCATTTCTCTGGGACAGCATGAACACAGTGTCTGAAGTCTTACTCCAGACTGGTTTTAATAATTGCCTGACTGCTTTGAATGCTTGAGTGAACAGCTGCCCTATTTTTTTTAAGTTGCAATTAGTCCTAGATACCAGAATTTGGTAATTTGAATCTTCAGGAAGGCTCATTATATTCATTTTCAGTCACCTGGAAAGCTTGCCCAGACCCTGGGGTTCTGCATGAAATCCTGATGTACCATCTACTGAGTTCCTGTAAATAAAACTTGAGAAGCTTTAAAGATGTGGTGCTTTTATTGTTACAAACAGGAGGAGCTGGGAGCCATTGTGCAGCAGGAAAACTACAATCATAGTTGCCGTCCTGGAAAACAACTGGAGTGCTGCAGGAACTCTTCAGGAGAATAGGTGAGAAAGGAGAGGCAGTGGGGTAGCCCTATACTTTAAAGAGTGTTTTGATTGTTTAGGGCTTAATGGTGGTGCCAAGATGGTAGAGTGTTTATGGGTAAGAATCAGGAAAGGCCAATGGGACACATACATCATGGTGAAAGACCAGCCAACCACAATTTGGAGGCTGAAATATTCTATAAGCAGCTGGGAGAAGTCTCACTGCCCCTTGTTCTTTTGCAGGGACTTGACTTAATCATTGTCTGCTAGAAAAAGAACACAGCAGAGAGGAAATAGTCTAGGAGGTATCCGGAGCATGTGGAAGAGAACTTCCTGAAAGGAGGTCATCAGAACTGCCACCTGTTGACTTCTGGAGGGCAGACTTTGGCCTGTTCAGGAGGCTGGTTGGCAGAGCCTCTTGGGAAGCAGTCCAGAAGGACAAAGGAGTCTAGGAAGGCTGGGCATTTGTCTTGGGTTTGGCTAGGATAGGATAGAGTCAAGTTTCTTCCTAGCAGCTGGTGCAGGGCTGTGTTTGGGATTTAGGATGAGAACACTGTTGGTAACACCCTGATGTTTTAGCTGTGGCCAAGCAGTCAAGGGACTCTTCAGTTTCTCACTCTGCCCTGCTAACGAGAAGGTGGGGGGCACCCAGGAAGCTGGGAGGGGACACAGCCAGGACAGGTGACCCAAACTGGCCGAGTGGGACGTGTCATGCCTGGCATGAAGGGGGGCTGGTGGGGGAGTGGCACACGGCTCCAGGATGTCTGGCTCGAACAGTCTGGCTTCAGGCTGGGTCTCAGCTGCAGGGTCTGAGTCGTGCGGTTCGGTGAGAAACTGTATCACTGGGTTTGTACACGTAAGTCCTATTCCTGTTGTTTCTCCCTCCCTTTGCTGTCCCAGTAAGCTGTCCTTATCCCATTCCCTTTTATCCTTATTCCCTTTTTTTCCTTCTCTCCTCCCCTTTTTTCCCCTTTATCATGGGCGGGGGGGAAGAGAATGAGAAGCTGTGTGGTGCTCAGC